>JAYKKM010000076.1:3822500-3865000 GCA_035772405.1 Chrysogorgia sp. JL179-B06 | reverse complement strand
AGGGTTGTAGGGGAATAGCAGGTGAGCATTTGTATGCACATTTTTTTGAAAGTGGACATAATGGATTGGAAGATGTTAAAATTAAAATAATTGACAAAACAAATGTAAATGATCCGACAACAAGGGAGGGATTCTGGGCATACAAGTTAGATTCATTTATACCTCGGGGACTTAATATTAGGGATTTTTTGTAAAATAGGTGCATTTTTAATTAGATCGTAGAGTATATATTAGCGCTTCAACAATCTGTGTACTCATATCTTGACAAAGGGGCTTGCCCCGAAACGTTGATGTTTAAATAAAGTTTTAAAGTTTTTATCCCTGATGTTTTATAAATGTTTTTAAGCTTGAGAAGGAGGATTCCTGACAAATATATATATATATATATATATATATATTATATATATATATATATATAGCTTATAAAATAAAAATAAAATAAAATAAAATGCCTTTTAAGTTAGTAAAGAAAAACACATGCACGACCACGCAATCACTAGCTTTCCCATCTAAACTTTTATATTTCAATTAATCGCACGATTGCATACCAATTGGCACTTAAGATATTTCTTTGGACATATGGTTCAACAATATAATAATTGACACTCAAACAGTCATTAATATCACAGCAGAGAGCTGGCATGCATATGGACGGAAACGACTAACGAGTGAAAAAGAATATTATCTTGCTAAATAAAAACCCATTCAATATCTTACTCTTTAAAGAGATGCGTGTTAAAAACCCATTCAAATCCTTGCAGGACAAACAGACCCACAAAACACAATATCGCGTGATGTCTCGTGCATTTACACTTGCATGAGTTTTATCGCTTAAGCTCTCAATAGTAAATTACACTTGCGAAATAGCAGGAGGAAAAATTAACAATAAATCAAATTTCACTCAGTGATGAAGGACCCTCGCGAAACGTTTCCTCTTCTGCTATCACAGCAGTCAACACTTTTAGACTTTGATTGTACAAATAATACCTTTAGATATTTAATTGTACATGTTGCACTGCCCACGTTATAGCAAACGACTTTCATAAATTAAACTTAGATTTTTTATGGAAACACTATACTGTACTTTCCAAATCCGTTTTTGTGCTTTTAAAGCAAGTCATAATCTCGAACGAACACAAACTAAGATTCGTCAAATCAGGAACTTTTTTAATATAAATGTGCGCGGATGTTAACGAGTTGACGAACTCTCGTAACAACATCCTGACGATATTTTTGAATATCAGACCTGATAGTTTGATGCTAACTCCGGTTTAAAAGTTATTGAATGTAACTTAAAAAGTTATACAATTCACGCGACCCAACCGTTTCGAACGTTAATAATAATAATAATAATAATAAATTATTTATTTAAACTGTGAAGACCCGTTCAGCTATAATAGCTGGTCTTACCCGGGTGAACAGTATTTACAAAAGTTAATTATTAGAATATTATTTACAATATAAAAAATGAACAGAAGACTAAAAAAAATATTATAAACTAAATTGTAGTTTATTGTAGTGTGAAGAATTGTCAATTTCTAACAAATATTTAAAAACCAAGTTTTTAAAACTACGGAGAACTTTAATGTTCCTAATTGACATCGCGGGAGCAAGTTCCAGTCTGGAGCTGCCGCGAACTTGAACATAGTTTGTCCGAGTGAAGTATTTACTTTAGGAAGGTCAATCAAAGTTTGATCTCGGAGGGTTTTTTCTCTTAACGAACTTCTTAAAAGAAAGTAATCGTTAAAATACGTAGGACAATCAATGTTATTTACAATTTTAAAAACTAAAATATATCTTGGAAAACGGCGTCGACGCACATTTGGAATCCGTAGACGGTCGGTAGCATCTTGGGACTTTTTTACGCGCGACTACTATTTTTTGATAATATTCTAAACCAAACGCTAAAACTAACCCTAACCTAACCTTAATCCTAACCCTATTAAAAAGAAAAAAGTAAAGTAAAAATTTAAAAAATTATATACTCACCCAACATTCGAACCCCGCTCTCACAACTAAAAATCAATAACACAGACCACTCGGCTATGCAAGCGAACTTGAAATTTTTGGTTGATAATCAATATTTATGTAATCCCATTGTAAGTAAACTATATATATATATATATATAATAAAAAGATGCTACCGACCACTAAAGATGCTACCGACCGTCTACGGATTCCAAATTAGCGGCGTCGACTATATGTTAACTGCCAGAGTATAGCATCAAACTATATACTGTAGGTCTAATTATGAATTGTACATATACAGATATAACGTGGTCGCGTAGATTGCGTCAAATTCACATTCAATGAAAGAGATCACCGTGCATGAAGCGAACTGTAAAGCGATGTTTCAATGCAAGGGAAAACCAGACGGTTTCGAATGAGCCATGATAGCCGAGATTTTTAGTAACGAAATACTGACGTTACTTGACGTTATATGATCGCCTTAGCGTGAACAGAATTTCAGTATTTAGTTCCTAAATATGTCGGCACTCACCACCTTTTCACTTTGCTATATCCAAAACACTGCCTATATGCAACACTCTACTTTTTTCTACTCTCAAGAAAAAATATAGTAAGATTGTCGAAGTATATAACGTAAATAGCATAACGACAGATTATTGACAGATTATTTCACAATGGTGAAGGACCCTCGTTTGAAATGTCAGTAATCTGTTTACAAATCGAAATACTCTCTGGAAAGTTGGCGCACTGCCGAATTAGCGTCGAGTCGTTTCACACTCTGACGAAGAGCCTTCGCTCAAAACGTTAAACCTCCTACACACGATACTTCGGCAGTACACCAACCTTTTAGTGTATTCGATTTGTATTTCTGCACTGCAGCCTATACATGCAGGGACAACACTTTTATAGTAATATGTAATTATTTATTATCAATATACTACCTTTACGTAGTAATGCCTAATAAGGCTATAGGAGTACAGTGGAATCTGAGAGCGGACTACACACACTAAATTCCGCATTCCATTGTTCTAAACCAGTTTTACCGGTTTGGAAAAGAGGTAAAACCGCTTCACAATGGTGATCGCTAGAAAGTATACTTTAAAACTATAGGATCGAGTTCTTATCAGAAGTGAAATGCTGCCTCTGGACTACATGCAGGAGCAGCCTGGGTATACGAGGTTGGAGCAGTGTTCAGGATCAGGCATGCCAGTAGAATGATGCTAGGAAATTTTCTATAGCATAGAGGATCAAATAAATACACTATGTAGAATCTAAACCACGCTAAGGCGATCATATAGCCTTGTAATATTAAAATAACATACGGTAATCATATTGCGCGTTTATAATGTCAAAATTCAATGTGACCATTTGAACGCCATACAGTAAATCTAATTCGAACAACGTTTACTCGAAAGAGCAAGAAAAATTATAAATTTTCCATTCAAGCTGTTGCCAGTGTTAGTGTGAAGGTTAGTACAATTCGGTTAATAATGGCAACAAAATGTCGAGTTGTGGAGTTGGCGTTTGAGTTCCCAGCCAAAGAATAATAATAGATATCTCATTCGATGGTTTAGCAGATAATATGGTCAGGCATTTTACTCGTTTCTCGCATTTTCAGTCATCGCCCTCGAAACTCGTAAAATACATTACCGTATTATTTTTATATATATATATATGTTAATATACACACTGCTGTAGTGAATGTGGGAGAGCTTGGAGTAGACAGACGCTACATGGGCGATCGTCAACCTCGTATCCTCATAAAAATGATTCTGAGTCCCGGAAAAGAAGGTTACATCATTGTAACCTTCGCTCTTCATCTGAGTCTCGGTGGCTCAATGGTTAGAGCGTCTCACCGGCAATCAGAAGGTTACAGGTTCGATTCCTGTCTGGGACTCAAAATCTTTTCTGAGGATACGAGCTTGACGATCGCCCATGTATCGTCCGTATTATATATATATGCCACGACATCGAATAAGATATATGTATTTCGACAGGTCGCTACTACAACGCTGCGTTTCGTATATATAAGAGCAGGGTTCAAACAGAACATCAGGTCTCATTATACGACGGATTCAAAGGTTTTCTACATTTTCTAATGTATACAGTGAGATATCTATTTTCCGACATCATTCCTAAACGGACATCTTGCATGTTTGCGGATTCCAGCCGGCCAAATCAACTCCGATATCATCATCTTCGCGATATTTGACGAGTTCTCTCTTAACCTCTTACATAAGCGGACACTACACTATTGTTCGGTCCATATATACGGTTTCCGCATACTACGGTAGCTTCTAAACTGTTTTTATAGCCGCTAACTTACTGAAACTTATATGCTAGCCTATCATAATTGTTTGTGGGCGTTACTATATACATATACAGTACGAAAATTGAATTTCAGCAACGTGTATATAACACTTTTGAAAAACCGCTACACCCGAGTCTGTGATATTATAGCAAAGTGAAAATGTGGTGAACTATCGAGATTTTTAGTAACGAAATACTGACGTTTCTTACTCTGATGAAGGCCTCCATTCAAAATGTCAGTATTTCGTTACTAAAATTCTTGGCATTTCACCACCTTTTCACTTTGTTATATATCCAAAACACTGCCTACGCAGCACTCTACTTTTTTACTACTCTCTGTATATTATCATTACTTATATTAGTTCAAAAACACTAAACGGTGGATCTAAATAGATCAATAGTTTATTAAAATACATATTACAGTCAAAGTCTGAATTATACATGCTTATAAAATCACAATGGTTAAAAATATATGAAAAAATATATAATGGTTAAATAAAAATAAAATACATTTTACTATAGACATGAATCACTTAATATATTTCGCTGCATAATACATATATAAAAGAGTTTTTATATCGATTTGTGTGCATCTTATGGAGCTGAAAAGATCTCTTAATCCTTAATAGGCTGGTGTAAAGGTTATAGCCTATAGATTTAGGCGGTAGTATTTTGGTTGGCTATAATTTACAATGTCGGTTAATATATACACTGCTGTAGTGAATGTGGGAGAGCTTAGAGTAGACAGATGGACGATCGTCAAGCTCATATCTTCAGAAAACGTTTCCGTGAGTCCTGGACAGAGATCGAACTTCTAACCCTCTGATTGCCGGCGAGACGCTCTATATAACCATTGAGCTATATTGAGGATATAAGCTTGGCCATCGTCCATGTATCGTCTGTCTACTCCAAGCTCTCCCACATTCACTATACAACAGTGTTTAACACATCCAAGTATTACTGATATAGTGACTTCCGCATATAGGCAGTACATATATCAATCTAACCAGTACATCATTGTAACCTTCGTTCTCCATCTGAGTCTCGGTGGCTCAATGGTTAGAGCGTCTCACCGGCAATCAGAAGGTTACAGGTTCGATCCCTGCCCGGGACTAACCGGCGTCCATTATTTACAATCAAAAGGCTTGCTCCATATATAAGGCATCTCTTCGAGCGTAAATTGATGGCCAGCCTTAATGAGGGCATTAGACCAGCCTTAATGAGGGCACAAGGCCAGCCTTAATGAGGGCACAAGGCCAGCCTTAATGAGGGCAGTATTATATATAAGAAATGGTAGGGAAAATTACACAAAATAACTCTGTTTTATAAATGTTTACATGAAGGACAAGAAGGTGTTAATGTGGACTCCACTCGTCGTATGGATATTCACGGTCACAACACCAGAAGAAAACGCGACTACATTCTTCCTAAACCAAAAACTGAGCAGCTAAAACGAACATTCCAATATTCAGCGGCGCAGATGTGGAACTTGTTGTCGCAGGATATCAAGGACTGTAGTTCACTCTCGACTTTTAAACGTTCTTATTTAAAGTCCCAACATTTTAATATTACTTAATTACCTACATATTATTTATAAACTATTAAGATCATAGATTTTAACTTTTTAACTTAGTATATACATGTCATATAACATCATATAAACTAATACTTGATAGTTGTATTGTAAAATATTTTAACTTATTGAGTCAGGGCCCCCAGGGAGAACAGCATCAAGCTGATGGGGTTACCCTGCAAAAATAAAGCTTCTATCTATCTATCTATCATGGCTGTTTTCTGTATACGCTCACTCTCGTCAGACAGATAATTATAGGTAAACTATATACTATATGGTACAACTGACATGCATATATTTAAACACTGATCTAATACAAGTCACAATAAAAACAAACAAAGTCGACAGAGTTTATACATATCGATATACATGCATTTTAGATGCCTGAGTAGGTAAAGTCGTTTGGACGCTTTAGCCTTTACTATAGTAATTAACGGTTCCCACATGATCGTTATATTAGGAGGTGAAACGTATATCGAGTGAAGGCCCTTCATCAGAGAGGGAAACATAAAGTGAGATAAAAACCGAGCATCACCTGATTACTAATTTGTGTATATAAACGTTTGATACCCCGTTATAGTTTCATTTTACGTTTCACTCTCTGACGAAGGGCCTTCGCTCAAAACGTTAGACCTCCTACACACTATTTTTGGCAGTACACCAACCTTTTAGAGTTCTCAATTTGTATTTCTACGCTGCCTGTACGCACACAATACTTTTATATCACGTTTGTACTATCTACTACGCCATCTGAGGCCCTCACTATCGTCATCTTGACACTTACGTCTTACGAGCGTTAGAGGACGTCCGTTATTATCATGATGCAATTGCATATGCGCATGCAGTATTACAAACATAAGAACAAATCGTATCTTATAAATAATCTTCAAGATTTCGGGTTCGATTCCCTGTATGAGACATTTTCTGACGTTTATATATAAAATAGCTCAGTTATAGAGTAAATCCCGGCAATCCGCAATTTTCATAATCAGATCCCACCGCTTATAAACTGACCCGTTATTTTCAACATTTCAGGCGCTTTGTCGTGTCCCTGTTCGCGTGCAAGATTAGTACCACGTGTGCCACGATTTGTAATGTAATAATGTTGTGCAAAAATTCACACCATCAACCTCGCAGTGCAACATCGCGCTAACCGCCTCCGCTTTACACACACAATGATACTAATTATACTCTCAAGATACTTTCAAAAGGACGCTTTGATAGAGAGAGGGCCAAGTTTCCGCTTTACTGCACATAAAATTGCTCCCTTATATTTGAAACTGTTCATTTGAGTAATCACTCGATTGCGGTTTGGAGGGCTACGGTCCGTATACGTGACTATTATAAACCATTTATAAACCATTAATCCGCCGACGATGACTGGAATGGTGTTAGCGAGAACCATTTTGTTTGTGTTCTTTGTGGTGGTAATAAACGGCGCCTCGCTAAGGAGGAGCAAGAGCGCGACCGATGCCGATGATGAAAGACTTTCACGGAGTCGACAAAGGATAGACGAGCCTGACTCAAAGATGGTAAGTAAGCAAATAAGTAATGCATACAGTTCGAGAGCCATGCATGGTAACCGAACGGAACAACAACTGAAGTGGTCCGTTTATGTCTGCAGGGGATCCACACTTGTGAAATAAGCGTTTAACTTCCAACAACTGTTCATAAAATGCATGCGCGCCGAGCATCGGTGAGCCACATGAACAGGCATAAGAACGTGCTAAAAGAATCTTTGTTTAGTTTCTAATGTCAAGCTGGCTCGTGACCCATGCGCGCAATTGTTTCTTGCGATTGCTTCTCTTACCTTTTCCGCGGCTTCGTTCGCCCTTTTCTATACCGCTTGTTTCGGTGGCCATGAAGTAACATTTGCGGGACTTGTGGATTCTGTAAAAATAAAACGTCCAATTATTGCCGCGCCGGTTTGGCATGCGCAACGCATGGTGTGTTATAGTTTCAAGAGTTCGCATACTTCACCGGATTTTAACTCCCACACGGGGACGTCCAAATTAAAAGAGATGCAAGTACATGCATTTGTTCACTTGAAGATAAACGATTACGACGAGATATCTTACACAATATTTCTAAGTCTGTGAGTTACCGTGTGTTTCAGAACCCAATACGATGTTCAAGTGAACTTACATGCCAGCGTAATTTATTGAGCAATATTCAATAATATTCTAAAATCGTTGCAGAAATTGTTGGGACACATGTGGTGTGCAATGGCATCTATACCCCCCTCTCCGCCTTACATTGTTGGTTTTATCACAAATAAATTCTGTTGCGTGGCCTGAACAAGGTTGAATCTACTGTAGAATGAAACAACATTGAACAGGGGGGGGGGGGGGGGGCGCCATGGAATTTGTTTAAATTGTTATTTCAGGAGATTTTAAAAAGATTTAAAAAAGTGTCACAACTAATTTCTACAGCAATTGACGAGCTTCAATCTCATGTGAATTGTCGTCGACGGGATATAGGATAGGATAGGAAAGTGTCAGTTGTCCGTATTAGGTGAGTCAGTGTATATAAGATAAAATGTACAGGTTTCGGTCGAGACCAAAAACACTGTCCACATAACTGTGTACGTTTGCTTTTAATCGGGCGATTTCGTATTCCAGTGTATGTTAAGTAGTGCAAATAAAAAGTAGTGCATTAAAATGCAGCTATGCATTTATAACATCTAGTCTTGACAGTTGCAATAGCATCCTTTGTATAAAGCTGAAGCCGCCTTAAAGGTTTTCCCGTTGTCTGATTTCACCTCCAACGGTACTCCTCGCGCCGTGCCGTGAATCGCCGGAAGCTTCGGATGAAGGCTTCTGCTGTCAGGTCAGGAACAATGTCCAGGTGAACTGCTCGTGAAACGCCACATAGCTTTATAGCTTACAGCGAATTCAGAATACAGCTGCCAGATTTGTTGCAAGGGTTAAAAAATCAGATCAGATAAAAAGATAAAAAATCAGATCTCGGCCTATATGTGCTTAGTAATCTTCACTGGTTGTCAGTAAGATCAAGGATTATTTTCAAGATATATTACTTCCAAAGCTTTACATACACACGGAAAAACGCATGTTCTGTTACAGCATTCAACAGCACTGATATCAGGTCTGTTCAGGATAATGTAGCGACCCCTGTAACAGCTATGATGGTCACAGTCAGCATCTGTATTCATCAGTCCTGATTTATCTGATACCAACAACTTCCATCAGCGCTGTTACATCATCAGTGTACATCACAATTTCGCAAAAAACATTCTGTTACATCAGACTGATACAGCCCTGATAACCCAACAGACTGTTCCAATCTGATACCGTCAGTTCTGAACAGTCTGTTGGCGACAACAGTGTGATACAGCTGCAACAGGCTGTAACAGGTCTGTGGCGTTTTTACGTGTGTAGACCTCTTTCATAATGGCATCCAAATTAAATATTATTTTATATTCATTTAAATTATAGCCTCTTTGACCTCGTTCGTGTGTGAGCCTTTCTGACCTTTTTTCTTGTGTCTGTAATTCCAAAGAATATTTGCTTTGTAACGAGGCCAGAAAGGCTAATTTGCATGCATATATAAAAGAATATTTAGACTGTCCTCCATTATGAAAGAGATCGATGGCCAGGCACCTATTTATATCATTAATTTACTGACTCGATATAACCATATAGTTGCACTTTAAGAACATCCGAAATCTGCTATAATGCTATTTGTGCCAAAAATCGTAATACCGTTGCCCATGGAAACAGAACATTCTCGGTTGCCGGTGAAAAACTCTGGAATTCATTACCAGAGCAAATTAGAAGAACTGACCAGTGTTTAAATAGCTTTTAAGTAATTTTAAGAATGTAATTGTTGTAAGAGTATTGAGACTATTGTATAATGCTTTTAAATATCCTTTATCATTATCATTATCATTATCATTATCATTATCATTATTATTATTATTATTATTATTATCCACATTTACTCGGTTTTACACCGATTGTACCTGACATCATGCTACTTCCCGCAGCATATAGATGGCAGCTTACGAGTCTAGGACCTTCCTCAGGATTCTTGCCGTTCCTAATAATCTGATCTTCTGAAGATCGCCTACTCTACTGTCTATTTTCAGCTTGTCCAGGTTATCTTGCACATTTTTGGTCATCGTTCCCAAGGCACCTATGATGACAGGCAGTATAAATACCTTGGTCACTTCCCCTCTCCACACCTTTAGTAACTCATACTTAAGGTCTGTGTATTTATCTATCTTTGTTCTTTCCCTCTCTTTAATCCTTGTATCAAACGGGCAACCTACGTCCACTATATAGGCGGTCTTCTCCTTCTTGTTCAGTATGACTAGATCAGGTTTATTGTATTCTAGCTTCTTTTCAGTCTGGATGGTGAAGTCCCATAGGATTTTCACTTACGCATTGTTGGTTGGTTGTAGCTTTTTTCCGCATATTCAAATCCATATTTCTTACAGAGGTCTCGGTGTATGGCAGCAGAAATTTTAACAAGAGGAGTACATTCCGAGATTACATGCAGTGCGATGGTTTCATCTGCAAGTCCACAGATCCTGCAATTTGGCGCAATTTCAAGCTCTTTGTCAATATGGTGTCTAACCCATTTGGTTCTGAGGGCTTGGTTTTGAGCTGCCAGGATCATTCCTTCCATTATTATTATTGTTATTATTATTATTATTTATTATTATTATTATTATTATTATTATTAATAAAAATCTTGGCAGTTTACCACCTTTTCACTTTGATATATATCCAAAACACTGCCTACGCAGCACTTTACTTTTTTACTACTTTAGAATACTAGGATTTATACGCTGTCGAGAATGCATGACTTACACTCCCTCTCTCTCTAATATAAGAAATAGGACGGCTTATACCGGCTTATCGCCAAACGGATATGAAAGAGAACTTTATAATTGCGTAAGCTGCCGAATGTAAAAGACTCTTACAAACTAAAAATAAAATTTTAGAAAGAATTATGTAATAATAACCATAAACTTTATTTACCATGTTGCGGAAGAATGTTTAAATTGACTGAACTCAGTTGGCTGAAAAACCAATCGTCATCTAAATTAACACTAAATTAAAACTAATCACTTTGGTCCTAGCACATTATTTAGGCTTTTTACCTCGTCGAAGTAAACGACGATGTTTCCATGGATGTATACATGGAGAATAAAACAACCTGATCATAGAGAAACCCTTGAAAACAACGAAAAAATAACCACTTTCGCAACGTTAAGATGCAAGCAAGCGTGCGAGTTTTATTCAGTTCAAGATTTCCACAATACAATGCAGTATGTTAATTGAGATTCACGCGTGATCGTATGTTAAGGTACCTTCACATGCAATACGATTAATCTGGCCGATATCTTACCCTGGCACGTGTTGTGTAGTGGATATACTCATGAGAGCATACTAGGTACTTCATCTTATGCAGGGATATAGTGGATCTGTAATTAGGTTTAGTGTTAGGTTCAGTATGGATCCACTCACTATACAGTAAAAACCCGCGTATATATAAGAACCTAGATTTTAAGAACCTGTTAGGCTAAGATTTTTCATTTAGACCCCCTTTACATAAGAACCTGTTTTAGGCTAAAATTTGAAAGCAGGCCGTTCTTATTTTATCAAATAGAGTCAAAACTAAAAATTTATAAATCAAAGAAAATAAACTCTACAAAGTAATGAAAATGAGCCAGAACCACACAAATAGTGTATATAAATTTACAGTTGTATACGTTATTTTGTTCCATTGAATTTACACACAGTAAGCTGTAAATTACATACAGTGTACTGTAGCTTTAAAGTGCATATGGGTTTGTATTTGCTTAGAATTGCAGTCATTTGGAGAAAATGTATGCATAATTTATACAAATAATAGACCACACTTGACAACCTGTTTAAGAACCTACATAGTCTAATTTTGCAGTAAACACCAATTATATAAGAACCTTTTTAGGCTAACTTGGAAAAATCTAGGTTCTTATACGCGGGTTTTTACTGTATCGCATAACATGCGTACTTATCCATGAGAGTATTAGAATCGCTGTTCGCGAATACTCCTTGTTACATTTGATTATGTAACATGCACCAACAAGAACGAAAGGATGGCCCCAGGGCGCAGACCCATAGAGTAAGTTTGACACGAGGGTTACCCCGGCAATGAAAACGAAAACACGGACGCGGCTTAAATATTGTGAAGCCTTGAACTTGACCCTTGCTGCACTGACAGCAAACCAAAGTATCTGCGTACTAAAATAACATTGAAATAAAACACTCAACGTAAATTTGAAAATGTCCGTAAGTTCGGTGACCGCAATCCGATATGCGCGGGCGTCGGTCAACGGAAGCAATTATGACCGAGAGTGTTTCGAAGAAATACCGTTGTCTTTATCTACACGGCTTCTGCAATCTCAGGCAGTACACAACAGGATTCGGAGTTTATTATCGTTGAAAAAATTGTTGAGCTGCTTCGTTTTAAGTTGCCAAGGCAAACGCTGAAAACGTCTGGAAAATGTGTGACGTCATAATCTCAATATAATCCAAAATGGCGGACGCCATGATGATCAGATATTATTTAGTGTTATAATCTAAACTAATTAAATTTATATATATTTCTAATATATATATATATATATATATATATATATATATAATATATATATTTATAATATTATATATATATATTATATATATATATATATATATATATATATATATATATATATATATAAACTTACAAAGTGCTCTACAACTCGATTGTGAAGAGGACAGAATTCACTTTGAAAATATTGCTGTTGTCTTCAGTTTGAAATTCTTCAAAAACCTTCAAGATGTGTGACCTAGACAATGATAAAACATGATATCAATATTAGAAATGTAGTAATCAACGTAACTAGTAGCCAGTCAGCTGCGTCAAGCTACCATAGCAACACACTTCGCTCCAAACCCCCTTTGAGGGTTCGTGCCCTCGACTTTCGAAATTCCACGACCTTCCAGACATTTTCCATGACAGTTTTTAACCTTTCCTGGCCACATGCTGACAAACAACTTTTGAAAATATTAAAATAAATTCTTTGAACGTCTACATGGTGATATGGAAATATTATACGGCCGCATCGCCGGCTTACAAACTGGACAGTTAAGCTTTCGTCCTGTTGGCCAGCGGGCCTTCGTCAGAGCGTCGTTATCCTGACAATTCAATTCAATTTCAATTTCAATTCAATTCAATATACTAACCCTATAATACTAACACTTACCCTAACTAACTTAATACGATACTAACCCTAACACTTACGCTAACATTAGGGAGATTGAGCTTGATGTTCGAGCCAGCTATACGGCGTATGGAAGAGGTGGTTTGGTTAGTAGAGGTTTTACTGCCACTCGTCATCTTGCATGTTTTGCCTTTTCACGTCATGAGGATTATTTCACTTTTTAGTGTAACGCGAGAAGTCCTTTTCATCCTATCTTCTTTTAAACCATAATTTCCTCTTTGCCTGCCGTTCGCCGTTCCAACGCGAAGCTTCCCGTGTACCGTTACAGCTCGATATTTTAAGAGTTATCCCGTATTTTGGCGAGCCCGTAAGGCGAGTCAAAGTACAAATGATGTACATTTACTGTCTATAATAAGTTATTTATTATTCAATTCTATAAAAACCTTACTTTTCTCTTCCAATTTTTGCCAAACAAACCCTCGAAGGCTTTCAAAATGTTATCGGAAGAAAAGCGCGGGAAAAACCGGTTTTAAACAGGTTTCAGTACCTAGTCTATCGTGTTATTAGGAATGATACTGAAGAGAATAATCGAAAGAAAAGCACGTCCAATTTCAAATACAAATACAAAAACCAACCAAGTACTGCTGAGCGTTGTCTCCGCCTTGAAAACGTGGCAGTATTGGCAATTTACATACGTTAGGCCATGTTTACGGTGGAGGCTATTTCAGATACGGTAGAGCACCTAGTCACCAGGACTTTGGTGATTGTTTGTATAACATTATTATATATGCTTCGTTCTTTAAAAACCCCGCTTTAAATTTCTGTTTCGATTCAGAAAAACAGGGTTGTTAAAAGCAGGGTTATTACTGACGAAGCATATATGTTATATAAACAATCACCAAAGTCCCGGTGACTAGGTGCTCTAACCGTATCTGAGATAGCCTGCACCCATGTTTACATTATACTGCGAGTGCTCTTTGTTACTTTAGTATCACAATGTATTAATAAGACAAATCGGTACGTCCAACAACAAGTGCTCTGTGAAACACATATCCTGTGCAGGCCTATAGCTATGTGCCATTATGTCATTAGACAGGCCCATGTGCCATTATGTCATATAAAGGCTCCTTCTACATTCTACATAGGGAATGTCCTGAACGGACTATACTTGAACACAACAAATTGTATATTAATACTTTCGTACCCCAATATGATCCGAAGTACTTACATCTCGTCAGTCCTACTCAGGGCAACTCAGACATTAAACTAGAGAATTACGTCGTTTACATGACTCAAAGAAAACTAAAAGTATAGAGTGTCCTTGTAGGTCCGAAACAAAAAGTCCGTCCTTGTCTGGTACTGATTCTTTTATAAACCTGCATGACTCTTTTGTAGTCCATAATTCTTTGATAGGAAGGCCCGTGCTAATAGCTTTCTAAGAGCCTAGGAACGAGATTCCATGATACCTCTGTGTGCCTATAAAGACTTTATAAATTATAACACATCCTCGAGCCCTATTTAGATGAAGATACGCCTTAACACATTTATCAGCCTTAAGGTGGCAAGACAGATCTGCATGTGTTCTGTATGAATCAAATAATAATAGAAAATTTTGATTTTTTAAATATCTCACCATAACCCTTGATTTTACTACAGAACACAGATCTGTCTTTGGTTTGATGTGTTATCAAATTTCGTATCATTAGAACTAGTTTTGGTTGATATATCACTGTTTTCCCATCGGTACCTGATAATATGTACTCATTATGTAAGTTATTAAATTATTAACTAGCTGCTAACTGGTATACACTCTGCCATCAATTCGTGTTTTATCATAATCTACATGAATGTAGCTTTCATTTAATACCATATATAACATATTACGTAGCATAAATTGTGTATTGTACCCATGTATTGTTTTTATACATAGCCCATTTTCACGTATTCATGACCTGCCGTAGTGGACAGACGACCGACCGACAGAATTTATAAAATAACGTGTCTACTACGCAAGTCAATACCCGTGTTTGGATCAGGCCATTCAAACATGGGATATAAAGGAAATAAAACTAGTGTATTATTGTTCTTTTATAAAAGAAATACCTAATGGTTTGCGTGATTGGATGGTGATCCAAATGCACTTGGGATGTTGATCGAGTTTTGAAAAGCGTAAAAAACACTCGCCTACGTCGGGTTTTTTACGCTTTTCTCAACTCGAGCAACATCCCAAGTGTTTGGATTAGGCCATCCAACCACGCAAACCATTAGGTATTTCTTTATTACCTATTTATCATCGATATATCATCAATTTACACTGCTTTTCATGAGTAAAATCGATACATTCAATGTGTAGGGGCCTGAAACTGAGAATGTTAAGTAGTACATAGGGACTTTTAGTATAATTTATGAGCTTTACTTCACCAGTTCCTGTTGGGACTGGAGGACACAATGAATGAATGAATGAATGAGCTTAAACGAGTTCTGGTTGGCTGACTGGCCAGTAGCGCGCGGTGACTATATCACATCACTAGAAAGAATACTTGAAAATTAAAGTGTTTTTTTTATGACCAGACGGCTGAGTTTATTCGTTCCGATCCCCTCTCGGAAGCATCATTTTGATGTATGGTTTCTAAAACATGACTATACTATAATAAATCGTCGAATGGGTGCACAATAACTTAGCATAAAGACATTGTATACATCAGATTTCTCTCAAGATATAACTGTCTATAATAGTGAGGAAATTGTTTATCGTATAATAATTTGTATTTTTACGTCCGTTTTGATCGTTAGTGTGCTTTTGAAAGCTGTACATAAACAAGTATATAAAACTATAAATGAAATAAATGTGTCTTAAGAAGAGATTTAAATTGCAGTGTGGTCCTTGCATTTCCAATGTTGGAAGGCATCCCAAAGATTTGGAGCAGTAATAGAGAAAATGCGCGATCAGCGTATGTACAGGACGTAGATCGAGGGACGTCCAGTAGACCTTTAGTCGAAGACCGCAGATTACATTGAGACATTAAAAGATTACTTAGATAAGTGCGCTAAACTGGAGTAATAGCGACCTTTAGATTGAGTACGAGTACCAAGACAAACTTTTCTGCGCAGTGGAGAAACAACAATGGAAAAGAACCATGCGCAATGGTAAACTCGTCTTCGTACTCGTCTTCGTCCTCAATTAAACCTAAAGGTCTCTAATATGATCAAAATGCTTCGCTCTAGTAACTACCCTAGCAGCATAATTTTGAAACATGCACTGGACAGTCTACTATGTAAAAATAGTGCTGAGGGTTTTCGTGTTTGTTTTTTTCCAGGATGATCCTGCCAGCACAGAAACGCCTCCAACAGGTTGTGCTCGCTTCACAACAATTTGCACCAATGACACTGAATGCGCGAACATGTGCGGACGTCGCGGCCCGGGGCGGTGTTTGCCGGATGCTGAAGTGCCGAGTACCAGGAGATGTTACGAAGATCGAATCGATGGAGTTTATAAGGACACACCATTAAGGAAATGGAAGAGTTGGTTGGAAAATTAGAACATAGGACGTGCATTAGGAAACGATATGGAACCGGAATTCTCGTGCTCGTCCAGGAGTTAAACGTGAAAACATTTAGAGAAGATGGTGATGAATTTTTTCTGTCAACTTTCTTTCAAAATATTGATTTGTATGAAAAGATATAGTTCACACACTTGTAAAAAAAAGAGTTAAAAAGGCTTGGCTGCGCCTTATATATTCGACTGGTTTCTCTGAATTTAGAAATCGGTTAAAGGACATTATTGGCAACAAAAATTAAGTTTGTCTAATATGAAAGAACTCGTAAAATGATAGAGTAACACCTTTTACAACTTTTCCGTATTTTACTTCGTTTTTGAAATATTGCAGTTTGTTTGATATGTCAATGAGATGGTCTCTGACGTCAGGTGTTGGGTAGAGAATTTTCACTCATTAAAAATGTCTTATATCTCAGTGCATGATTGCTAAGTTTACAACGTTCATTATCATGAGGAGATAACACGCATATTTTCAAGTAAATTTGTGGAACAAACTTGAAGATGTAACTAATATTCTAATGTGTGAACATTCTCTACCCCGCACCTGACGTCAGACACCATCTCATTTATATATCAATTTTACGAGTTCTTTCATATTAGACAAACTTAGTTTTTGTTGCCAATGTCCTTCAAAGAATATTTATTAGTCGTGTGTGGACTACAGTCAACTACAGAGGTGTATATCTTAAAGTGTTTATGCAGTGAAAAATTCAGTTTGAAATAAACTCTGTTACTGTAAAGAAATATAGAAACTCTTCCATATCTCACTTTGTTCTTGAGATATTAAGATTTGTTTGATATGTAAAATGTCCTCACTTTGACGTCACACTGCATAATGACTTACTGCTTACTTCAATCCGCAATGAGAACCGGAATGAACTCAATCCAGATTGAGCTGCATCTCATTCCGGGGATTCATGTAAACACCTAGAGAGTTTATTTGGAACTGAATTTTTCACTGCATAAACACTTTAAGATATGTTTACACACTGCGATTAATCTGGCCGATTTATGGTTTAGATGCATGGTAAGTAAAGGAGAAATAGGGAGATGAGTAGGATTATGAGCCCACAAATCATTCCGCTGACAGTTTCTCGTCCTTAACATGCAGCTAAACCATAAATCGGCCTGGATCGACTGTAGTTTGATATCCCGGTAAGAAGATCGCTATACTTATCTGTACAAATATAAATATATATATATACATATATAAATATAAATATTTCTAAAATTATTAATAGTTCATGAGGAAAACTCGAACGTGTGTAATATTGATATAAAAATATTGATATAATAAGATTATGGATTCACACTAAACCAGTGGTGGATCTAGAGGGGATTCCGTGGATTCCATGGAACCTCATGGATGGGACCTCATGGATGGGAGACGCTTACAAAATACCTACAAAACTTTATCGCGTCCAAAATATCGTCTGGTGTAAGTCGGTAATTGTTGTGATCTGTTAAAGTGTCTATGAAGTGAAAAAATCGCTAGAATTTTTTTGCTCTAACAAACAAAGTAGCACGGCAGGAGCGCTCACTGAAAATTTAGAGTCTTCGAGCTATCAACTCGTTTATAGTTTAACGTTACAAAATAGGGAAAGACTGGGATTGAATATATGTGGTATATGACGTATGCAGGTGGATCATTAATGTTCAAATCCATTGTTCTTATGTATAGTACTGTAAGTCCACCTGCATACATCACAAGACAATGAACTTCACCAAAAACATTTAGCCATGCCAAAATTTAAGAGTTGATAGCTCGAAGACGATGCAAAAGATTCACTTGAAGTTTTCAGTGTACGCTCCTGCCGTGCTACTTTGTCCGTTAAAGCAAAAAAATGCTAGCGAATTTTTCACTTCATAGACACTAAACAAGTTGGTATACCAACTTTCTAATGTAAGTCGCTGTTTATAGTTGGTACTAAAGGCGATACATTCAGTCGAGTCTCAGTCAACGTGATGTTCAGCAATGTGATTAGCTCTGTCTCCGTTTCTAGTAGCTCGTTTGTGTTCAGTTAATCTGAGTTTTCTCGAAAATTAATAGTCATTATCAGTGTCATTCAAAGTCATCATGCATAAGAGATACTTTGACCTTCCTTCCGGTTTGACTGCGGATCAGTAGATTTCGCTTTTCCTGTTTGTTGAAAATCTAAACACGGAATTGGTGTGAAAAACCGTGCGGGGAAAACTAACCACTGTTTCCTTGTAGTTGCAAGAGTCGGACCAAGCCAAGGATGTTAAACACGGGGATGGCTAAAAGGGATGACTCAAAAGGAGCTTTCTGATTTTGTCTGGTCTTTATTTTGGTTAGGTTAGGGTTAGCTACGGTTACAGTTAAGGTTCGGTTTAAGGTTAGGATCAAGCTAAGGTTAGGGTTAGGATTAGGGTTGACATTAGGGTTAGGATTAGAAGTTCTGAAAAATTTGAAGGTCCTTTGAGTGATGCCTTTTAGCCTTCACCTTTTAATACGGTTGGTCGATTATTAATATCAAATTTCCATATCTATATGTTTTGTTTGCTGCAGGTTTTTCCAAGAAAAAAGTAGTTTTTCCTAGATGTGTATGAGAAACTTGCCATACATAATAACATTTTACGTAGATCATTGTAGCACAGATTTTCAAATCATCTTATACATTTCTGGAAACGATCAAACCTCAAAATGTCGACTGGATTAGCACGTCGACAACGACTTGCTGAAGAGAGGAAATCATTGCACGACAACTTCGACGAGGATAGAGTGCGTTGGCTAGACTGCACCACAGCAGAACCGAAAGTGGAAGTAGAGATGGTAAGCAAAAGAAGAAAGAAAGACTACATATTTAGGGTTTATATTCCAAAAGATTTCCCCAACTCGTGTCCCAAACTTGCCGTTGTAAGGCCCGAAAGGCTTCTTCGTCGGAATGGTCACCCGTTGCCGGTAAACTGCGAGGAGTATAGCAACCTCGAGTTACACGACGGCTTTTACACAATATGCCATTTTCAAGATTGGCGTGTCGATATCCGACTTTACCAAATTTTCACGAAAGCAGCATTATGGATGGAAGCCTACGAAAGTCACTTGAGCAACGGAAAAAACGTGGACCACTACCTTCGACAATATCAACAACCGGTCGGCGAGTCCTCAAACGACACCACTACTGGTTTCTGCTCGGCATGGTCAACAACCGCGCAGCTCGAGCGACGTTTGACAGAAGAGAAAGAACTGCTTGACAAGTTTTACCCTGGCTGTACGTGGAGTCAGTCCAGCACTGGTCACACGACAGTCGATGTCGAAATAACAACCGAGAACGAAAATATCTACAAACTACGAGTTCATTTGCCGTACGACTACCCCAACTCAATCCCGACACTTGCACTGGTTTCACCTGAGAAGCTTCGACGTGAAGATGGCCGTCCCCTGCCAGAGAAGTCCAAAGAGTTCCGTACAAACGCCAAGACTAGTGATGGCCAGATAACCATCTGTCATTATTCGAAGAGAGACTGGACAGATAGCATACCCATTAGCAAAGTCTTCACCAAAGGCGAATTATGGGTAAAGGCTTACGACAGCTATCTAGCGAAAAAGGGAGACTTCCAGACCTGCCTGAACGAACAACTTCAAAGCAGCGATTAATCTTTTGAAGATCGATTAATACATAAACGCAATGGAAATTAAAGTTTGTCGACAACCCCGATTGGCGGCTGGGGAGACGTATGAAGTGAGCAAAATTTGCAAAATGTTTGAATAGTTCGTGTTGGCGATTAGATGAAACACACCCACAGCAGGGGTGTGGCCAAATAATAATTTGGGGAAAATAGGGATAGTTGTAAAGCATTAAAATTAACCTACATTACTACTGAAAATCGACGGAAAATTGTTGACTCGAACGGAATTTGGAATCGCACATTCGGGATTCACACTGTAAAAACAGATTGGTTAAAGGACATTGGCAACATAAATCACAATTTCAAATTTTGACTTTATGATTAAGAAATAAGCTTACGAAAAGTAATCCAAGTAAACAAAACTACTCTTGTACAAAACAACACCACTAATTTTGACCAAAGACAATCCTGTCATCCGCCATCTTGTTGTAATATTTTGACTAATTAACTGGGAAGTTGGTGACGTCACACCTGGGGTAAACCTGATGAAACTACTCTGTGGGTAGCCGAGTTTCCGCGAAATGCTTTTTAAAATGGTGTGGTTCGATTGAAAAAGGAAGACATTCACAAAAATCGAGTTTCAAACTTATACAGACATGAGGATGGCTAGATAAACATTTCGCTTTACCCCGGTTGTGACGTCACACGCATATCTAAAATACATCCAAGATGGCGGACAATGATTCAGATTAGCAACTTTGACAGTGAAATTAATACGCTTTACGAGCATTTTTACAACCTCAAACTACTATATTCCGGCTATTTAAGTTACGTACTTTGATCTAAAAGGTAGTTATTTTATATTGCCAATGTCCTTTAAAACAACCAATTGAATTTGGTTGTATTAACCATTATTACGGGTTGAAACTGCCAAATGTATGTAAGAGATAAATCCGGAGAACGAGGGATGTATATCGCATACATTCCGACGTTCGAGAGATTTATCTGACTTATTTCATGATTGAGGAGGTTGTGCAACAAAGTTTTGTCCATTTTTCCACCTTGGACAAAGATTTTCCTAGTTTTTTCTTCATTTCTTATATCTAATTAGTATTCATAGGGATGTATGCTATATACAGCCAGCCCGCGGTACATCAAAGAAAACCGACTCAATCATGAAATAATGGTTGAAACAACGGGTAAATACGTACCTAAAATGAACAGGTTTTGTGATTGGCTATATGGAACAAAAGTGACAGGGTTAGGACATTGGTTTCTTTGTGGTTGATTCTATTGTTTTATTGTTTGAATCAACCAATCACAAAACTTGATAGTATAGGTAGGTGATGACCCGAAACAACCAAAATACGGCCATGTTAATCAAAATAGTTGGTAATATTTCGTGTACTTAAATGTATACAATTAGCACACTGTTCGCAGTTACCGATGAGTGATATTATTAATCGGGAATTATTTATTTATTATTTATTTATTAGTGCATCGTACAGTTCCGACAACTCGTATTTTGTACTTTACCCGCGTCGGGTCTCATGGCGTAATATTATTAAGGGACTGGTCATTATTATGGTCGGGGTGGGGCCGAAGAGAAACAGATTGAGTGCTGAAAAAACATTTTACCCAACCAAATTAAGATCAGAAATTTAACCGTCCCAACCATTTATGGGTAAAGAAAATCTTTTACCCAACCCAAGAAGAAAAAGTTAGAGAAAGCCCAATTCCCAGCATATCGTAGTTTTATTAACAAACCCAAATAGATATACAGACAGATCCTACTGTAACTTTCAGATTATTATCTCCCTATACAGAGAAGGAATCCAAGGAAAACATGCAGAGGAATACAATAACAAAAGCTAATGTGCAATGATGACTAAGGAGAATTGATGATGAGATTCCAATTTTAAATGAAGAATTCTTAATTTTTGATGTAAATAGTCATGAAAATGTTACTACCCAACCCTTCAGAGAAGTGATTACCCAATCATTTAGGTCTTTTGGGGTGGGGCCCGAAGAGAAAATGGTTGGGTGGCCATAAATAATGACCGGTCCTTAATATTATTAAATTTTCATAGGATGAACTGTCCCCAAAAAGTAAATTACTTTCAAATAAAAGGCCTTTAAGTATAATGTTTAGAAATGTTAATAGTTTTACGGTATCTGCTCTTGCACTCGAGAAATAACGTTTTCATTCTCGTATTTTATGCTTCTGGACGCCGCCATTTTCGAGTTTGCTCGACGGCTCAGAATCGAGGTCCAGCGGGGGTTTATTTTCAATTTTGACGTCACTTGAGTGCAAGGAAGAAAAGACAAGCACTCAATGACGTCAAAATTGAAAAGAAAACTACCGCTGTACATCAATCTTGAGCCATCGAACAAACTCGAAAATACGAGAAATAAAACGTTATTTCTCGAGTACAAGAGCAGATACCGCAAAACTATTAACATTTCTAAACATTATACTTAAAGGCCTTTTATTTGAAAGTAATTTACTTTTTGGAGACAGTTCCCCTTTAAATAGCAAAGTAAAGCATTGATTCATAACAATTTCTTGTTTTCAAGAGATATTTCGAACACTTGACGTGACCCAAATGACAATAACGGGTCGAATTATATTGTAGTACTGTAGCATTATCCGACGGCCATTCACAGAGGCGTCGCGGAACGACAATAAAAGCGAGTGGGCCCGGCTAGGTCCCATTCTCTGTATATGGTGTCTCATAACCTGTTGTCCTCAGTATACATGTGCTAAAAACAACAACCAGTATATGCTGTTCGAAGTCGAATTTGTGATCGTTGTTATTCTAAACAATTGTTTACTCACTGCGAGTGATCGCGCGGATTTATGGTGCAGATGCATGGCAAATATTGGGCTAGCTACTGATGTATGGGAACAGTCAATGGAGCGTTCTATGTGCTCACTGCCCTCTCTCCTTAGGAATAAAATTTTGTATGAATGTATAATAAGAGAAAACGGGTTATAAATCACAGGGGATAGTAAAACTCCAATTATTTTGTTAAAAATTTGTTGCATGTTTACAATACACGTATCGCGATTCCCGCAAAACGCAAGATTTTACCGCAGCTTCCCGCGCGAATGCGCGTGGTTCTCGCGGGATTTTTGGTAGGGATAATACTTCTATCAAAAATCCCGCGCAAACCACGCGCATTGATGCGAGAAGGTGCGGTAAAATCTTGCGTTTTGCGGGAATCGCGATACGTGCATTACAAACATAAATTATAAGCAGTTCAGAATGTATATATTCCAACACTCGAAATTTTCCTTCACCATAAATCCTTGGAACCTGTAGTTTAATCGAGTGAAATGTTATCCCGGTATTACCACCACTGTGTATACAGAACTCGTGACTATAGGCTCTCGGCAACGGCTTCCGTAGCGCGGTGTTATCGACAGACGCGGTCTGGGCACTGGGGACCATGGATGGGGAAAAGAAACTCTAGGGGTGGGGTGGGGGATAGTGGTAGAAAAGGCGAGCGAGGGGATTATTGCGGATTCGTATTTCTAGTATTGTCTTACACTCTTACTACAAAGTACCAAAGAAGAACATGTTGTTCTCATAAGTTTGTAGTTTAATATTACTAGCTAGGTAAAAGTGGGTGGGGCATCACATACTTATGCCCCCCACCAAAACAGTAAGGTTACAATGATGTACTGGTTCGATTAATATATGTACTGCCTATACGGCAGTCACTATAGGCAGTAGGCAGTACATATATCAATCGAACCAGTACATCATTGTAACCTTCGCTCTCATCTCAGTCTCAGTGGCTCAATGGTTAGAGCGTCTCACAGGCAATCAGAAGGTTACAGGTTCGATTCCTGTACGGGAATCATTTTTCTGAGGATACGAGCTTGACGATCGTATCGTCTAAGATATCGCAAGTTGAAGTTGGCAAGTTTGTCCAATTTCGATGCCATATTTGTTTCTCAAATATGACGTCACTGAGTTCTTCTATCTCGTATTATGCCTAACAAGCTCCTCAACTTTCCCGCACGAGGAACTAAATAGTTTATTTCGACTAATTTTCCTCCAAAGAGCACTCACAACCGCACAAAGAGCAAAGAGATGGTTAAATTTTGGATGTTTTTCAGCCGGACAGGAACGTTTTTGTGATATCTTAACGCACGTGCATGTGGTCTCATTTATGTTTGTCATTTTGTTTTTGTTTAAAACGAGATCCAACTTGTTCACGCTTTAATTATCCAATTATGACAGACGTCAATGACCTTGACCCAAGTGATCAAAAGACCACTCTGTGACATCTGTGAAAACGATCGAGAGAACGTGTCTGAGATGACGGTGTTTTGTTTATTATTTTGTTGCTCTCGTTAATTAGCTTCTTTGGCCATTAGGAAGAACAAAGCTTGCCAAAAAAAATACGGGGGTGCACACCTGGCTGTAGTTGAACAGATGTGGATTATGATAAGCAATGATTGGTGATGTTTTCTGTTCTTCCTCTTCCCTTGCCTGCCGCTTTAAAGTGCTCATAATAATAATAATAAAATACGTATTAGGAGCATTATACAATAGTCTTAATGAAAAAAACAACTATTAATTAAAAACTATTAATTTTAAAAAAGAAAAGTCTTAAGTGCTGACTTAAAACTACCGCTTAACATATCAAAGCTTCTAATTTCGTGCAGTAATGAATTCCACAGTTTTGGTGCCCCGTTTTGGATTTTGGCTCAAGTATAGCAGATTTCGGTCAGATGATCTCAACGCACGAGTAGGTTTATATTTAGTTAGCAAATCAGTAATATGAACAGGTGCCTGGCCATGTAAAGCCTTGAAAGTAATTATTAGTATCTTAAATACAATCCTAATTGATCTCACCGGCAACCAGTGAAGATTACGAAGCACAGGGGAGATATGCTCCGATTTTTAAACCCCTGCATGCAACAAGTCTAGCAGCTGTATTTTGAATTCGCTGTAACTTGCTCAATTTAGCTTCTGGTAAGCCATATAGGATGCTATTACAGCTGTCAAGTTTTGATGTTATGAATGCATGCACCAACTTCACCAACTCATGCAGTTAAACATTCCGTTTGAATGAACTCTCTTACTTGAAAGAACTCTTGAGATTATAAAGATTGCCGTTTACACTAACTCTTCCATATCTCACTTTGTTCTTGAGATATTAAGACTTGTTTGATTGTAAATGATCCTCGCTTTGACGTCATACTGCATAATGATTTATTGAAGAAGCCCACTCTCCTCCGCAGAGGCTTCTTGCGCTTTTTTAGAGTTCGGGCAAATGTGAGCCCAATAATAGCCCACCTATAGTATTACCCGAACGTGAGCCCAATAATAGCCCACCTATAGTATTACCCGAACGTGAGCCCAATAATAGCCCACCTATAGTATTACCCGAACGTGAGCCCAATAATAGCCCACCTATAGTATTACCCGAACGTGAGCCCAATAATAGCCCACCTATAGTATTACCCGAATGTGAGCCCAATAATAGCCCACCTATAGTATTACCCGAACGTGAGCCCAATAATAGCCCACCTATAGTATTACCCGAATGTGAGCCCAATAATAGCCCACCTATAGTATTACCCGAATGTGAGCCCAATAATAGCCCACCTATAGTATTACCCGAACGTGAGCCCAATAATAGCCCACCTATAGTATTACCCGAACGTGAGCCCAATAATAGCCCACCTATAGTATTACCCGAACGTGAGCCCAATAATAGCCCACCTATAGTATTACCCGAACGTGAGCCCAATAATAGCCCACCTATAGTATTACCCGAACGTGAGCCCAATAATAGCCCACCTATAGTATTACCCGAATGTGAGCCCAATAATAGCCCACCTATAGTATTACCCGAATGTGAGCCCAATAATAGCCCACCTATAGTATTACCCGAATGTGAGCCCAATAATAGCCCACCTATAGTATTACCCGAATGTGAGCCCAATAATAGCCCACCTATAGTATTACCCGAACGTGAGCCCAATAATAGCCCACCTATAGTATTACCCGAACGTGAGCCCAATAATAGCCCACCTATAGTATTACCCGAACGTGAGCCCAATAATAGCCCACCTATAGTATTACCCGAACGTGAGCCCAATAATAGCCCACCTATAGTATTACCCGAATGTGAGCCCAATAATAGCCCACCTATAGTATTACCCGAACGTGAGCCCAATAATAGCCCACCTATAGTATTACCCGAACGTGAGCCCAATAATAGCCCACCTATAGTATTACCCGAATGTGAGCCCAATAATAGCCCACCTATAGTATTACCCGAATGTGAGCCCAATAATAGCCCACCTATAGTATTACCCGAACGTGAGCCCAATAATAGCCCACCTATAGTATTACCCGAACGTGAGCCCAATAATAGCCCACCTATAGTATTACCCGAATGTGAGCCCAATAATAGCCCACCTATAGTATTACCCGAACGTGAGCCCAATAATAGCCCACCTATAGTATTACCCGAATGTGAGCCCAATAATAGCCCACCTATAGTATTACCCGAATGTGAGCCCAATAATAGCCCACCTATAGTATTACCCGAACGTGAGCCCAATAATAGCCCACCTATAGTATTACCCGAACGTGAGCCCAATAATAGCCCACCTATAGTATTACCCGAACGTGAGCCCAATAATAGCCCACCTATAGTATTACCCGAACGTGAGCCCAATAATAGCCCACCTATAGTATTACCCGAATGTGAGCCCAATAATAGCCCACCTATAGTATTACCCGAACGTGAGCCCAATAATAGCCCACCTATAGTATTACCCGAATGTGAGCCCAATAATAGCCCACCTATAGTATTACCCGAATGTGAGCCCAATAATAGCCCACCTATAGTATTACCCGAACGTGAGCCCAATAATAGCCCACCTATAGTATTACCCGAATGTGAGCCCAATAATAGCCCACCTATAGTATTACCCGAATGTGAGCCCAATAATAGCCCACCTATAGTATTACCCGAATGTGAGCCCAATAATAGCCCACCTATAGTATTACCCGAATGTGAGCCCAATAATAGCCCACCTATAGTATTACCCGAATGTGAGCCCAATAATAGCCCACCTATAGTATTACCCGAATGTGAGCCCAATAATAGCCCACCTATAGTATTACCCGAATGTGAGCCCAATAATAGCCCACCTATAGTATTACCCGAATGTGAGCCCAATAATAGCCCACCTATAGTATTACCCGAATGTGAGCCCAATAATAGCCCACCTATAGTATTACCCGAACGTGAGCCCAATAATAGCCCACCTATAGTATTACCCGAACGTGAGCCCAATAATAGCCCACCTATAGTATTACCCGAACGTGAGCCCAATAATAGCCCACCTATAGTATTACCCGAACGTGAGCCCAATAATAGCCCACCTATAGTATTACCCGAACGTGAGCCCAATAATAGCCCACCTATAGTATTACCCGAACGTGAGCCCAATAATAGCCCACCTATAGTATTACCCGAACGTGAGCCCAATAATAGCCCACCTATAGTATTACCCGAACGTGAGCCCAATAATAGCCCACCTATAGTATTACCCGAACGTGAGCCCAATAATAGCCCACCTATAGTATTACCCGAACGTGAGCCCAATAATAGCCCACCTATAGTATTACCCGAACGTGAGCCCAATAATAGCCCACCTATAGTATTACCCGAACGTGAGCCCAATAATAGCCCACCTATAGTATTACCCGAAACGTGAGCCCAATAATAGCCCACCTATAGTATTACCCGAACGTGAGCCCAATAATAGCCCACCTATAGTATTACCCGAACGTGAGCCCAATAATAGCCCACCTATAGTATTACCCGAACGTGAGCCCAATAATAGCCCACCTATAGTATTACCCGAACGTGAGCCCAATAATAGCCCACCTATAGTATTACCCGAACGTGAGCCCAATAATAGCCCACCTATAGTATTACCCGAACGTGAGCCCAATAATAGCCCACCTATAGTATTACCCGAACGTGAGCCCAATAATAGCCCACCTATAGTATTACCCGAACGTGAGCCCAATAATAGCCCACCTATAGTATTACCCGAACGTGAGCCCAATAATAGCCCACCTATAGTATTACCCGAACGTGAGCCCAATAATAGCCCACCTATAGTATTACCCGAACGTGAGCCCAATAATAGCCCACCTATAGTATTACCCGAACGTGAGCCCAATAATAGCCCACCTATAGTATTACCCGAACGTGAGCCCAATAATAGCCCACCTATAGTATTACCCGAACGTGAGCCCAATAATAGCCCACCTATAGTATTACCCGAACGTGAGCCCAATAATAGCCCACCTATAGTATTACCCGAACGTGAGCCCAATAATAGCCCACCTATAGTATTACCCGAACGTGAGCCCAATAATAGCCCACCTATAGTATTACCCGAACGTGAGCCCAATAATAGCCCACCTATAGTATTACCCGAACGTGAGCCCAATAATAGCCCACCTATAGTATTACCCGAACGTGAGCCCAATAATAGCCCACCTATAGTATTACCCGAACGTGAGCCCAATAATAGCCCACCTATAGTATTACCCGAACGTGAGCCCAATAATAGCCCACCTATAGTATTACCCGAACGTGAGCCCAATAATAGCCCACCTATAGTATTACCCGAACGTGAGCCCAATAATAGCCCACCTATAGTATTACCCGAATGTGAGCCCAATAATAGCCCACCTATAGTATTACCCGAATGTGAGCCCAATAATAGCCCACCTATAGTATTACCCGAACGTGAGCCCAATAATAGCCCACCTATAGTATTACCCGAACGTGAGCCCAATAATAGCCCACCTATAGTATTACCCGAACGTGAGCCCAATAATAGCCCACCTATAGTATTACCCGAACGTGAGCCCAATAATAGCCCACCTATAGTATTACCCGAACGTGAGCCCAATAATAGCCCACCTATAGTATTACCCGAACGTGAGCCCAATAATAGCCCACCTATAGTATTACCCGAACGTGAGCCCAATAATAGCCCACCTATAGTATTACCCGAACGTGAGCCCAATAATAGCCCACCTATAGTATTACCCGAACGTGAGCCCAATAATAGCCCACCTATAGTATTACCCGAACGTGAGCCCAATAATAGCCCACCTATAGTATTACCCGAACGTGAGCCCAATAATAGCCCACCTATAGTATTACCCGAACGTGAGCCCAATAATAGCCCACCTATAGTATTACCCGAACGTGAGCCCAATAATAGCCCACCTATAGTATTACCCGAACGTGAGCCCAATAATAGCCCACCTATAGTATTACCCGAACGTGAGCCCAATAATAGCCCACCTATAGTATTACCCGAATGTGAGCCCAATAATAGCCCACCTATAGTATTACCCGAATGTGAGCCCAATAATAGCCCACCTATAGTATTACCCGAACGTGAGCCCAATAATAGCCCACCTATAGTATTACCCGAACGTGAGCCCAATAATAGCCCACCTATAGTATTACCCGAACGTGAGCCCAATAATAGCCCACCTATAGTATTACCCGAACGTGAGCCCAATAATAGCCCACCTATAGTATTACCCGAACGTGAGCCCAATAATAGCCCACCTATAGTATTACCCGAACGTGAGCCCAATAATAGCCCACCTATAGTATTACCCGAACGTGAGCCCAATAATAGCCCACCTATAGTATTACCCGAACGTGAGCCCAATAATAGCCCACCTATAGTATTACCCGAACGTGAGCCCAATAATAGCCCACCTATAGTATTGCCCGAACTATAAAAAAAGCGCAAGAAGCCTCTGCGGAGGGGAGAGTGGAAGAAGCCTGTATTTTTGGGATTATGTAACAAAATTATGAAACTATGCATGTGTGTGTGTTTGTCCCATGATACTAAACATACAAAGTCACGTTTCGAGTGATTTGACAATGAAGCAAGCATTTTATAATGCTCCTAATACGTCTTTATTATTATTATTATTATTATAATCCCAAAGATATACAGGCTTTTTCAGTAAGTCATTATGCAGTTTAACGTCAAAGTGAGGATCTGCATTTACATATCAAGAAATCGTAATATTCCAAGAACGAAGCGAGATGTGGAAGAGTTGTAAATAACCAATCACAATAAACAATATATACCTTTGCTGTTCCTTGAAAGACGCACATTGTCTTATTTTAACAACATAAATGAGTCTTGTAGAAATACTCTTTAGGAACTGTAAACATGATCCCTATAAAATAAAATAAAATGGCAAGCATTTCATTAAGAAATAGAATGTATAAATATATCATACGAGAAGGCGTTTATTATCTGATTTGAAAACACCGAGAAGTGTGTTGAAAAACGAGGAGATAGCAGAGTTTTTGAACCAACTTCGAGGTGTTTTCGAATCAGATAATAAACGCCTATAGCTTCTCAAAAAGCCAGTATTTTAAAAGAAATTTAAGGGAAAGTTAGCTTAATTTATGGACGTTTAATATCGCATTTTCCAACGTCTCGGTTATGATTTTCCTTAGTGTTTTCCTCGTGAATTATTGAGTTTATGTTTCATATTTTTGTTGAAAAATGAAATGTCCATATGTATTGAGAAGTTACTGGTGCATGTTTTGAATTTTTATAGAATAATAAAAAGTCATCTGGCCAATTGACATGTTATATGAGACATAACATTAATGTTACCTAGTCCTAGACATGCATATTAACGCCCGCGCGTGAGACGCGTGCAACTACAATGCGCAAATTGGATTTTCCATCAATAATCCACATATGACACCGCTATTAAAGTGCCTACGCGGGGTTTGGTATTTTACATATTTGTGATCTTTGGAATCTCTTGAGAAGAATTGTAAAATATCTTGTTGTGCGAAAATTTCATCCTCATACCCATGCTAAAGTGATTTACTATTCACAGGAAATGACGTCAAAGCAGGGACAGGTAAAAACATTGCACATTGACTCAGCAGTGAAAGTTCAGAGCCAAACTTTCTTTGTATTTCACTGTTGAATTAGTGTGCAATGACTTCGCATGTCCCTGCTTTGACGCCGTTATTTCATGTGCATAGTAAATCAACTTTAACAGGGAAAAAAGGCATGAAGATGAAATTTTCGAATGACAAGATATATTACATTTCTTCTTGGTAGAACCCAAAGATTACGAATATGTAAAATCCCCAAACCCCGGATAGAAAACTTCATTTCTACTTTCAATTAAAACATATGCTTTTCACAACACAATACGAAATAATCGGCGACTATAACAAGAACTATTATACTAGTATATATGCATGTATATATGGTAATAATGGTATACTGAGACCTATCAGTAGCATTTGCAAGCAGTAGATACATGTACGTTTAAGCCTATCTATTTTTAAACAAGTCACATTGATTATTCAACATTTTAATGGCGATGCGAGTTGGCAGACTTAAAATAAACAAGATCAGAAACAGTTAATTAACTATTAGTATTCATAGCAATGCAGGGCGAAGGAAGAATTATATAAGCCATCTTCATTTTCATTTCTAGGAAATCACACGCCGGCGTATTAATGTTTGTTTAATATAACAATATTTATTCAAGGATGCCCAACTCAGCATAGCTGGTTTGAATGGAGCCCTGACAAAACTAGTTGGGGATCATAAGATTACTGGTTCTGATTGCCGGTGAGACGCTCTAACCATTGAGCTACCGAGACTCAGATGGAAAGCGAAGGTTACAATGATGTACTCGTTCGATTGATATATGTGATTGCACCGAGGCAATCAGGAGGTTACATGTTCGATCCATGTCCGGGACTCAGAAACATAATCTGGGGATTTGAGCTTGACGATCTCATCGTCATATGGAGCTAAATAATATGAAACTTCAGACGATATATATATATCGTCTGAAGTTTCATATTATTTAGCTCCTCTGACAACACGAACCAAGCACACGCGCTGGCACTAGCGTCTGCTACGCAGGCGGCTACTCTGGCACTTGGCCACGTTTTTAATGCATGTATAGCCATATAAACAACACGAAACGAGAGTTCATTTCCCACAGGAAAACGATGGTATCGCTGAATAAACAGAAGCAGCCTGAGGTTACAGGCAAAGAGCGAATCCGCCGCTTTTTAATAACAAAAACGTGCCGAATAATAACGTAAAGTCCACACCCATCATCACCGCGAAGAAAGTTCAAGATCATTGCCTACAGGAAGACCTAGTATCATCTCTGAATAAACAAAGTGAAAACGTCACGATTGTTTTCGAGAAGATAAGATGCATTGTGACAACAGGTGATAGATCATGATGATACAGGCAAATTGGTGCAGTATAAAAAGCCAGACTTTGAGAAGTACGTGAGCTTATACACAGTATAGGTTGCAAGGTGTTCTGGACGATCAACAGGAGGAAAATTTTGGATCGTGAAAACCAACGCCAAGACCAACACGAGTCGTTCTATTTAAAAGGTGAGATACGCGGAGATATGTATATACATAATTATACATGTACTAGCTTTTGACACAACTCTATAGGTGGCCTATAGGCGTTCGCATGATACCGGATTGACTTTGTATCGGATATATTCGTAAACTAATCCGGTACGAAAAACCTACTCTGTTCGCATGATACCGGATTCACTTTGTATCAGATTCGTAAACTAATCTGGTACGAAAAACCTACTCTACTTTGTATCAGATTCGTAAACTAATCTGGTACGAAAAACCTACTCTGTTCACATGATACCGGATTCACTTTGTATCAGATTCGTAAACTATAATCCGGTACAAAAAACCTACTCTGTTCACATGATACCGGATTCACTTTGTATCAGATTCGTAAACTAATCCGGTACGAAAAACCTACTCTGTTCACATGATACCGGATTCACTTTGTATCAGATTCGTAAACTAATCCGGTACGAAAAACCTACTCTTTTCACATGATACCGGATTCACTTTGTATCAGATTCGTAAACTAATCTGGTACGAAAAACCTACTCTGTTCACATGCATGATACCGGATTCACTTCGTATCAGATTCGTAAACTAATTTGGTACGAAAAACCTACTCTGTTCACATGATACCGGATAAGACGGATAAGTGTTTCGAACCAGTTTCGGACTCGTTTTCAGTCTTTTCGCGCTCTTTGCTCAACGTACAACATTGGCCGCTATGCAAAAAGAAAGAGATACTTTTGTTCTGACTGATGGCGAAATCTAACTGCTTCTTGCGTGCGTTAAGACGTTTGCCTCCGTATGTCTTTACCAAGGCAGGGACTGGGAAGGGATCAAGTCAAAATATGATAAGATACGAGAGTCATATTTGTCATCATCGAAAGGAAAACCTTCACTAATTGAGTAATGTGTCTCCCGCGCCATCTTTTATATTTCTCTTTCGGAACGAAGCGTATCGGATTCGTTCGTTCACACGAGCACAAAAGTGATCCGATTCGTTTTCATACCATCTTCAAAGCGATACACAACGTATCGGATTGCTACGGAGCCGTGTGAACAGAACGCCTATCTGGTATGAAAAGTATAATCAGATAGAAAGCGAATCCGGTATCGTGTGGACGGGGCCTATTTCAGACTATCATCCTCAGGGTATAACATGAACATTTCTCATCAGATTAACCTACAAAGCGGACTCGACGGAGCAGCCTTGACTCGCGAGCGGGATTTGAACTCATTTAATTTTAATTGCACGAAATATTTTCGCGATAACATAACGCTGTTCCGTGAGGAAGTGTGTAGTGTTTCATCAGTTCTATTTCAGAATCATTCTCAAGAACAATTTTCCGTTGACTTAGGGGTAAAGTTAAAGGGGCCATGCTAATCATCCTACGAACTACACGAAGGACGCAGCTCAACGCGGCCGAGTCTAAGGTTTAGTTAAGGCGCGCCACAGCTAGGCTGCCACCATGCATACGATCCATGATAACTTCGGAGCACAGCTAAAGTTGGTGTTAGGGTTGATCATGGATTGATATTAAGGAGGGAGAAAAACCCTTGAAGCACAGAGAGAATATAATTCTCATGAAGCTCAGGAATCGAACGAGGTAGTCACTCATCCAAGTACTAACCCCGTCCGATCGGGCTGAAAGGTCAACTATACCTTTGAGGTCCTATTTCCCTCCGAAAGAGATATCATCTAACTTTGTAAAAGTGAAGAAAAAAATGAATTTCATGATATAGCGCAGGATTGACGCCAATATTGAAGATGGCGACCAAGCAAAAGCTCCTTCTTATGATTTCTCTGAAAGTATCCATGTTTCTAGTTTTATTTTTCCAACAGTATTACCTTTTAATACTTTGGAAAATTAAATGAGATGAACATGAAATACATTTGCTTCAACAAAAACGATCCTTACGCTTAATTGAGCAATTTAATAAACATTTCTCTTCGTTTAAGCCTGCATTTCAGAGGTTTATTTTAAGAGGTTATGCATTATAGAGCTGTTGTACATTAAAGCAAAAAATATAGCGGGGGCTTTGTGCGGATCGACCTCAGCTTCACGCCCCCAAACACCCCCTCGCACACTTTGCTTCGTTGTCCTGTGAGAGATGTCACGATTTCCATATTCAAGTAAGCGCAGATTTGTTTCTCTTCAGGCTTAAACCCCGTTTACACAGGCGATTTTTGCTGCGATATAGTGGATGACTCCATCTGTTGTGGTCTAGTGGTTACCACACTCATGTCTATGAGCTGGGAGACACAGGTTCAAATCCTGGGTCGGACCTCTACTCAAGGTCTTAAAAATAATTGAGGAGAAAGTGCTGCCTTTGCAATAATATCAGCAAATGGTAAGACTTTCAGGTCTTCTCGGATGACGACCTAAAATCGTAGGCCCTCGGAACCCCTATAATTGGGCTTTTAGCCTGTTGGGTTATTCCGTTCACCTAAGAGTGATAAATCTAATAAACTAAACTAAACTAAACTCACTAAAGTATTGAATGTCATACTCATAGATCTGCACAAATGGTTCAATACACATTCGCAAGACAATCCATTCGATCGCATGTGTTAAAAAGAGAAAAATCGCAGCAAAAATCACCTGTGTAAATGGGGCTTTACACCCTGAACCTGTAGCTTTATACAGTTCAATCATGAATGGCAATTCAATCATGATTGGATATAACCTTCATCTTAGATCGATCGGATAACCTTCACCTTGGGGACCGGTCATTATTTATGATCGGGGTGGAGGCCGAAGAGAAATAGATTTAGTGCTGAAAAAAAATTTACCCAACCAAATTAAGATCAGAAATTTAACCGTCCCAACCATTTATGAGTAAAGAAAATCTTTTACCCAACCCAAGAAGAAGAAAAAAGTTAGATAAAGCCCAATTCCCAGCATATCGTCGATACAAGTTTAATAACAAACCCAAATAGATATACAGACAGATCCTACTGTAACTTTCAGATTATTATCTCCCTATACACAGCAGGAATCCATGGAAAACAAGGAGAGGAATTACAAGTGCAATGATGACTAAGGAGAACTGATGATAAGATTCCAATTTTAAATGATGAACTCTTACTTTTTATGTAAATAGCGGTCATGCAAAAATTTTGCTCCCCAACCCTTCAGAGAAGTGATTTTTGAACCAACTATTTAGGTCTTAGAATTTTCAGTTTCCCAACCATTTTCTCTTCGGCCCCCACCCCAGCCATAAATAATAACCTTCACCTTGGTTCATGTCGCGTTGTCGTTATTAAACAATAATTACCCACCCACTTAATAGTCAACTGTTGTGAGATACACCACGAGGCGTAGCAATATTTATTTTATTATTAGTTCAAAAAAATTCAAGAACAGGGTGCCTTCGTTATTAATGTCGCGCAAAACAGGATTTCTAGATTGAAAACTTAATCTAAACATGACCCACAGCACATGCTATCAAAATCATACACAGCGGTTCGTCTTTGAATGCAAATGGTGATCTCAGCAGCCAACTGACATAGTCGCGGACTAAAATAACAATAAACAGCGCACTATAAAAACAATGATGTTCGAGGATTACAAAATCGTAAAATTTAATAAAATTGTGGTCTAGTGGTTACCACATATTTCTATGAGCTAGGAGACACAGGTTCAAGGACCTCAGGGTCTTAAAAATAATCGAGGAGAAAGTGCTGCCTTTGCAATAATACCAGCAAATGGTAAGACTTTCGGGTCTTCACGGATAACGACCTTAAATCGTAGGCCCTCGGAACCCCTATATCAATTGGGCTTCTAGCCTGTTGGGGTATTCCGTTCACCTAAGTGTGATAAATCTAATAAACTAAACTAAACAAGTTCCATCCGGGAGAAGTCACAGGACAAAAGAAAAATAACGAATGAAAATCAGCCTTTATACTATTAGTAAAGGTCTTCGTATAGGTTTGCAGGGTCATTTCTGTAAAGCGCTCTTAATTCGACACAATTTATATACCACAGAAATAAAATAGATATTATCTATTAATTTGTAGAATACAATGGTGTCTTTGATTTCGCGATAAACATAAACTGTTAATATAATTGTGAAATTTTTAATTAAAACCACAGGGCTTCACTCGGGGCTATTCAGTATAAAGCGTTTTATTTTGTTCAAAAAAATTTCCGCATTTCGATTCCGAGATAAATTTCCAGCAAAACCGTGTCAGTGTTTTTATTTATTGCTTGGTTTCGAATTTATGACTTATTTTGCTCAATGTTGGTCTAAAAACAGCATTTTCAACTTTGGTCGTCAACAAAATCGGCAAAACTCGACATATCAAAAAACGCCATGTATAGCCCAGTTTATGTTGCAAAACTAAAATAACGTTGAGAAGAAGCTTAATTTCTTTGCATTTCCACCAACATTTTACCCAGCACATTACGTCACAGATCATGTGAAAGAGAACCCTAATTCACCAGAGAACCCTAATTCACCAGAGAACCCTAATTATTGAAATATTATATTTATCATAGGAGTAAATAAGTGCCGCATTTACTCACTTTTGAGTAATATGAAGGAAATGCGGCATTTAGTATGTTTACTCCTATATAGTAAATGCAACATTTCAATAAATATGCTCCATATTTGCGTAGTTGTAAATTTGAGTAAATCCATTTTTTCGTGAAGCAATCTTATCTCGGAGTATACAAATTTTAAAACTTGGGCATTGTATCCCATGCAGAGTATAATGAAAAGGAAACTACAAGCCACAATGATTGTGACGTACACATAATATCATTTAATTCGTTTCCTTCAACATTCAGGTGTCTTTTGAAGACGCCGACTGATTTTTTAATTATCTGAAACTGCGAGAGAGAGTAATATTAATTAAAATCTCTAAAAAGGTTGGTGTCCTGCCGAAATAGTGAGGACAGACGCTTCGAATGAAGGCCTTTCGTCCGAGAGTGAAACGACGGACTTTACGATCCATCTGTACTCTCTGACGAAGGACCTTCGCTCGAAACGTTAGATCTTCTGCACACTATTTCGACAGAACACCAACCTTTTTAGAGTTTTCTATTTGTAATTCTAGCTACACTGCCTATGTAGCACTTTTTATATAATATATTAATTAAAGTATATTATATTAGAGTGGGTGTTGATAAGAAAAGGAAATAAAGTCACGTACGCTATATATAAAGGCACATATCATGATATAGAGGGAAAAGCAAAGCTGCTATCCGGAGAGAAAGGCCGCTATAGAGTTATAAAGACGAGAGATAAGAGATACCATTGGGAAACGTTTGCGCAAGGTAAATATGATGTAATATCTCGTCCAAATTTCTGAATACTGTAATGTAATCTATATATTTGTGCCGTGTTTATCCACTGCGATTTATCATTTTTCATCTTGATGCATTATATATCATGATAGCATTTTATTTAAACAGGTTTCACACGAAGTAATTTTTATCTAGTAGGTCCTAAACTATGATAGACTAAAGACAACTATGGATAATGATAATCATTCTCAATTAGAACAATAGACATAAACCTTAGAACTATACGATAATTAGTATATTAAAATATAAACCTTTCAGCTAGAATAAAATCAGTATATATCATGCATAGTACAGTGTATCATTATGCGAATATAACTACGAATAAAACAAGGAGAATTCGCGAGTGATGCGCAACTTCATGGCCGCAATTGGCAAGATTATAAGCACGCCAGCCGTAGGGCAGTAAATACCGTATAGCCGGATTAACATACGCTACAGGTTCAGTCAGAATTTTAAAGGTGATATATTAAAGAAACGGCGTGCAAAGAATAAGGGTATAGCTAATAACTGCCAGGTTTGGATCGATGGACCACTAACAGCTATATATAACAACTTACAGCTAACAATTAACAACTGCAAGATACTAACTACTAAAAAATGATGGGTGTATGGATGGATCAATGACTATGTATAGATAGAGGCATGCTTTCGTATATTTCCAGTTCATATATAGCCTCTGAATAATCTGCCACAGTTGATCACAAACGGCAAGGATTACTCCAGTGACATCAATATGTTAACTATACATAATAATACTAATAATATAATAATACAGTAACAACAATAAAGATGGTTTATTCACATTTTATCGCACCAATTAAGATTTATTTACAAAAACGTTAAGGAAGAAATACAATCATAAAAAGACTGGGATTACAAAGTTCTCAAATTAGAAATTATTTCACAATCAATGTTATTAAAAATATATACTATAAATACTAAATAAATTTAAATTACTAATTATATTTAACATTTAAAAAAGCCATAGCAGGGAAAAGCTATGCTTAAAACGATTATAAAGGAACCTACAGGTTCTAGGGATTTATGGCGAAGGAAAATTTCGAGTGTTGGAATATATACATTTTAAGACCAAACCGGGACCAGTTGCGAAAAATGCAACTTCAAGGCCTTCCGGCTGGAATTGAACCCGCGACCCTGCGATGCTAGTGCAGTGCTCTGACCACTGAGCTACGGAAGCCGTTGCTGAGAGCCTGCTGGTTATTGCGCAAAACACGCCCATGGGCCTTCGCACGTCACGTTTGGTTGCATAAGTTTCTTAAAAGTCCTTTCATATAGATCGTTTATGGCTATTTTGTACAGTTCAAACCTCGATCAAACTTAACAAGGGATACAGAATTCGGATAGCACGTTTTTGCACTCTTTCAATACTGTCAGCTAAATAATCAGGAAGACTATTGTTCTAAACTGGAGAACAGTATTGCAGCAGCGACATAATTTTTTTGGCAATGTATATTGGGACGAGATCACTCGATCGATGGAATGCCAGCTCGCTTCAGTACTCTTAAATGGACATAAAACTATATAACTATATTCAAGTATATAGCGAAAATCCGGCAGTTCCTCGTTATAAGCGAATCAGTTGATCGGGCTAGCCCAGCTCATGTAAACAGCCCCCTAGCTAGTAAGGAGAATGAATCGCAAACTCAATCGCAAACTCATTAATAATTCGGAACGATAAAACAATAGAATGGCAGTATCGAGACGGAGGTTTGGTATGCGAGGAAGAACTTACATAAACTAACACTTTCTTCTCAATTGTTTCCGAAAATACGGATTCGTTTGATAATAGTCAATAGAGATTAGAGGTATGGCCTGGAAACACGGCCAAAGTCTTTGTTCTATGTTTTTGTTCACGTTTATACAAATGTGTGCACTTTCACACTTGCTGAACACATTGTATTTTCTGTATAATGAAGCAAGCAGCCAATAGCAGCGTTTGGGTTTAGTAACTCAACCGTGCTGTATAAATATTAATAAACGTAAAACAAAAGACTTGTGCACTTTCAGGGCATCCTCAACATAAATCGCCGCTTTGAAGTTCGAACTTCACATGTGCCGAACTCAATGTAAATGAGCTTAAACAAAAGACCATACTCTTATTTGCATTGAGTTCGGCACATGTGAAGTTCGACGTTTAACCTCGGCCTTAGTACATCAAACACGCGAAAGAATGTTTAATATACACGGAACCCCATCTAGATCAGACAAACAAACCTTTATAGAGCATCGTGACGCGAAGCTCAAATCATAAAACATTTTGGAATTTAACTATTCGCTTCATGCATTATAGAATTTGCCGGTCAAGGAGGATTTTTTACAGGTCATATATTTGTTCTTTTCCTTTGTTGCCTATTAATGTTTAAACTGCACGGAGTGCTAGCATATAATGGCGGTGAGATGCTCACCGTGCCAATCATAATTAGTTCAATTACTGTGATTGGTCAGGAAACAAGAGAAATGATAAGTATAATTAAAATAACAAAATCTCCATTGTTTCGAGACAGCTCCTTTGAATTGATTTTTAAATTTTCAAAGACTCCATTGTTTCGAGGGGGAGGGGCTTCCCCTTTTATGCGAGCACTCCTTGTTTAAGTGAAACGTGCACTTGTGTACATGTAGGTCAGTTTACATACTGAACAACACATGAACATTCTCAAGAAAATATGTTATTTCTTTTGCATGAAAAAGACGAACTAGGAAGAAGATAAAAATACCTTAAAAAGTATTAACTGCGGGTTACTATTGAAACTGTGATAAAAGAATAACATTATGTATTAGATAGCAAGTAAGTATTTGTTTCTTCGCTACAGCCAAGATCGCCTTTGCTGGCAGGCAAAGAACACATATTATAAATAGTCACCGCACAAGCTACGCATTAATACTTAGTATTTAGACGAGCCGGCAGAAGACTGCTGCTATGTGCCACGAGGTATCGCGCATGAGTGTATCTTGGGTAATGCTTCCGAGGTTTGATTTGGAGACACCGCTTGCTGGGCTTTGAGGTGCGAGACATCCGTTTTTTTCCCAAACTAAACGTCTGCAACGATTATGAATGACCGGTACGTGACACTATTTGCCGCGGACAAACTGGATAATTTAGTTGCGACGGCACCAATTTCGAGGTCTGTCTATAGCAGTATGTCGTATTTGGAGTTTATATTGGTACATTATTGGTGTGTGTAGGGTTTCCACAAGGGAGATATATAACGATGAACGTATAGCAGTGACATGAAGGTCATGCAGTTTCGGACGAAAACAAGTTTGCCGGACACGAGGCAACATAAACAACTTTCAAAGATGTTTTCATTGCCAAATGAACTATATAGGTCAAAGACAAAGTAAACGTAAATAGAAGGATTTCCTCACAAGCGTGTTAAAAATGCAAATCTTATCTGCACAAACGACACTCGGTGTTTGGGACGGTCTCGTGCGCACGACATAACAGGTGAGGATGGGTAAATGGACGACAAACTGGTTGCGATTATGCTTCTGTAACGCCACGAATAACAGGCGGGTATACTGATGAGGTGGTATGCTTGCTTGCTATCAAGGATCTAGCTTTATTATAATATATTGCTGTACTGGAGCTTTGAGTAGACAGACGATACATTGACCATCATCAAGCTTAAATCATCTCAGAGAATGTTTCTGAGTCGCGAACAGGGATCGAAGTTGATCGAACCTGCATGCAGTACATTATTGTATATACGTTCTGCGCTCTCTATCTGAGTCTCGGTAGCTCAATAGTTAGAACGACTCACTGGCAATCAGAAGGTTATACAGCCGGTTCCATCCCTGTCCGGGATTCAAAACATTTTCTGGGGATAGCTTTATGGGCAATCCCGATTTCCGAAGCAGATGTGCAGATTATATCGGTCACCAAGTGTTTTTGATTACTAAATCTGAGTGTTCAAGAGAGATGAGCTAATTATGTAGATAAACTGCCTATATGCGGCAGTTAGTATAGCAGTAATTCTTTGATATGTCAGTAAGAGATAAAGCCCGAGAAGGAGGGCTTTATGCTATATAAAGACCCGAGCATAAATATATAGCATAAATCCCGACGTTCGAGGGCTTTATCTGACTTATTTCACGAGTGAGGAGGTTTTCCAACAAATTTTGTCCATTTTATCCACCTTGGACAAAGATTTCCCTTAGTTTTTCCTTCATTTCTTATCTAATTAGTATTCATGGTCTTTATGCTAGATAAAGCCCGCGGTACATCAAAGAAAACCGACTCAATCGTGTAATAAGTAATACTTATATCACCGTTGGTTCAGTTTCCTTTGTTCTCTAGTGGCCATTATATCTGATATCAACCTCATACAATATTCATGAGGTTGATAAGTACTTATCAACCTCATAAATACTAAACTTCACCAATGGTGATATAAGGCGGTTATATACCTTAGACCTCGGTGTTTAAGCGATATATCAACCCTCGGGCTTCGCCCTCGTGTTGATATA
>JAYKKM010000076.1:3645000-3817500 GCA_035772405.1 Chrysogorgia sp. JL179-B06 | reverse complement strand
TATAATGCCAGGATGTTAGAAAGCTGTTTTTGGTGCAAATTATTGCAATCCAGAAATAATATTACCTTTTATATGCCTTTTAGCGAAGGCATATAAAATGTTGGGCTTCCTTCATAGACACACTTCCTTCGTAAGAGCTTTGATAGCGATACAAGAAGACTACTTTATCTGGCATTAGTTAGATCTCAGGATATGCTATAGTGAAGTGTGGACACCACAGTCTATACGAGGTCTTAAAAAATCGAAAGCGTCCAACGTTGCCTCTGTTGTGCTGTCCCGCTCCATGTATTTTCTTTTTATATTGCTTTAAATTATAATGTAAACACACCATTTTTTTGCACCATTAATTTTATTTTCATCTGGAGCATTGTAGCCTGTGTCCCAAACGCTTGTGGGCAAAAGTGTTTTTCAAATTTTCAAAGACTGACCTACTAGCAGCAGTACAGTACCAGTGTAAACGAGGCCTTGCAATTACACAATGCTACAAAAGAAGGATCCTCGAGATTGATACCCTTGATAAGGTAAAATCAACTCTTTCTTTCCAAAACAGTGCCCAATGCCTGACCCAACATCACTTTCTGTCCAGGTTGTACACAAAACTGAAACTGATCAGGTGCTTCAAAAACCAACACAACAGCAGAGCCCATGGAGAACCAACCGACATGCTCTCCTCGCGAAAGACTAACACTTTTCCCGACAAATGCTTTCTCGTTGACACCCCTTTTGTTTACTCGCCACTGGTTTGTTTTCAGTTCTTTGTCAAAGCGGATCACGATGGACCCGACATTGTAAGCACCTACGGCAGTCATAACAAAACCACCATATTTCCAGCTACCTAACAATGCAACACGTTCATTGGTGCTTAACACATCCGTAAAACGTTTTAGGACCCACGGAGAAACAGAGTAGAGCTCCCCTGGAAAGTGCCTTCGAGCGTCGACACTCCATTCTGTGGGAGAGTGAAAATGGTGGCAGTCACCAGGGCCTAAATACAACACACAGTGAAAAAGTTGTTTATTGGGTGACTTTTGATTTGCATTGGGATGAGCAAATGCAGACTTTGGACCAATGAATTTTTCAAGGGAATACGGGACGCCTTTGACTTGTTCAAGTTTTCCATCGACAAGGCGACCAAAATGAAGCACTCTGCCGTCAACAGGGCAGACCTGAAAGATAAAAATTGGCATACTGTAGGGTAAAACCTTCAAACACAAGATTTGCTAGATGCATCATGATAACATAGATAATTTAATTTCATGTGCTGATTAACCCTTTACCCCCCAGGATCAGCATACAAGTTCTCCTTACTGGTCTCCAAGCATTTCTTGAGTTTGCTAATCTCACTGCTGAGTTTGCTAAATTCACATTTGCTAATCATTTCTTTTATTCTCATTACCTCTATACTTGGTTAAGCCACATTGTCTTTAAAGATGATGCAATGGTCATATTATTGTATTGGAGAAAGTGTTTGTTATTGGTTTGAGAAAGGAAATTATATGGACACGTGACGGCAGGCCTGAATATAATTTTTTGGAGCTCGCCGGACACGATGTCCGGCCACAGAGTAAATCGGCCGGACAAGACCACTTTTCTGTCGGACACGGTTTGTTAATTTTATCCCCGAATCGTTTTAGCATGACACTAAATAACTTTTCCGTTATGTAATGCAGTGTGATAAATGTTGTACATTAATAGCCTTGTCGCCAATGCAGCGAACAACGCTGTTAGATCTCACTTTGAATCGCCATCTTTGTGTGATTAACTATCATAAAGTGGTTACAGGTCATGACTGTGTTGACTGCGCATGGAATTCACACAATGCGTGATAAGTGGGAAAAATAATTTTGAGCCACATGTCATGTGTACGTTGGTCGATAAATATCAAAGTAGCTGGATTGTCATATAAACGCTTAACTTACTGGGAGGCAAAATTTGGTCTATAAGTGGTCGAGTCGGCCGGAGATTGATGTCCGGCAGCAGCTCCAAGCTGCCGGCCACAAGACGAATTAACGCCGCACAATGTCCGGCGGTAATATTCAGGCCTGCGTGACGGCGAAGGACTCACAACACGTGACGATGAAGGACTACACTTTTTAAATCTGAACGTTGTTATTGGATGACTGCTCATTATACAGAAAATACAATACGTTTAGTGACCGTGAACAACAACATGGAACAATGACTTTTGCTGACCTTCCAAACCAGCACTTCTACTAACTATGGTTAAGCATTAGGAGAATATAGGAACAATAAGCAATTAAGAAACAATAAGTATAGGATAAATACCGAGAATAGAGGCTTACGCCAATGAAGCATCAAACACAATGTAAATAGGTCTCCTTAAAGAAGCCACAAGGGAGAAAAATATCGATATATACATATAGGTGAGAAATTGTGTTGTTTGGTTATTACAGATATTACTGTATGAAATGATAGTGCGATTGAACTTGTAAATTTGAGAAGTGTTATTTTGTTTTGAGAATTTGTTATTTGCATATAGTTAATTGTATTCTGCAGGATTACATATATTGTCCTGGGACAATATATATAATCACAGCTACCCATGGTATCATGTAAACCAGCTAATCAGTACAATAGTACACACAATAGCCCCTATTTCCCCTAAAACATGATGGTGCTTATGAAAACAGTCCCAATATTCCTGACTATATTCCTTTCTTTAGCCACATAATAATTAACATTGCACTATATTCTTACCAGTTCACTCTCCTTGTCAATAACTCGAGCACCAGGTTTCAATCTTCTTGTAAAAAATGCTCCAAGATTCGGGTACTTGGAGACATCTTCTTCCTCAGCTTCGTCCAAACGACAGTCGAAAGCCCAAGTCCAAAAACGAATCACTGGGCCACGCAAAACGACCGGCAACTCTACATTGTTAACTTTACCCCAAAACCTAGACAATATCCTAGTCGGTACGACCTTGAACAAGCTTACTTGCCAAGGAGCGATAGCTTTCTCAGTAGCCTCACTGTCTGGGTGACCATATTTTCGCTTTTCTCGTTCACGTATGTGCCGTAATTGAAGGAATGAAATTAGAGCGAAACCAACGCCAGCTGGCATCCAAAACCACTTAATCCTCGAAGAATAGCTCCTTGAGTTCGGTCCCTTTATTGTAGAATACGAGACAGTTTGCTGTTGCTTGAAAAGTAACTTAAACTTGTCTACTTTCTGCATGAATCTTGGATGAGGACTCTGCGATGCAAGCGGTTTGACGGATTGCAACCAAATTTCAAAGCGAACAAAATTCAACATGTTTTTTCGGCGTATAATAGGGTAACAAGTATTTAGTTAAGTTAGAAGTTAATCGAAAGCCGAAGGGATTCCTGCTAACAACGCTTTTGTTGATCGATTTCATCCGCCATATTTTGATCAGCAGACGTTGGTTACTTTGTAACCGGGGGGGTGAGGAAAAAAAATCTAAAAATATCTGGTTTGAACTTTATGAAAAGATATTACACTTTTAAGTTTTATTTGTTTTAAGCATTCAGGAAAGACGTTTCTTGCAGTTGTTTTAGAATTTGCTTTTCTAGCATTTTGCGTTCTTAAGACGAGAGTAAAGGCAACGCATATAACGCAGTTTATAGCCAGACACAATTACTATTTAACCACATAAATCCAAAACCCAACCACTCAGAGCTAACAATTATAAAACATCACATTAATAATAAGATATAATTTACCTTACTTCTCCGGAATATTAATAGCTGTTATCGCTATTATTGCGCTAAACTCACACACCAACTCTGAATTATTTATTTCCTTGTGACAAACGTTTAGTTCCCCCCCCCTGCTTCAATTTATCCTGAGTGACCAGGCACGTGGATCAATCAATTTCAGCACTACGTACTTTATATTTTGATATATTTGTTCCCATATTTTTCCTCTTTTAAATCATGTGGCGTGGATTTTCTCGTCTCATAACAAATTATTCAGGTAAAGAAAACGTCGAGTAACACGATATTGAGAAATCTGTTGTTGTGAAAGGCTATTTTGTGTCCTGTAATGTTATGAACTTCAGGTTATAACTTTTACTTCTGTAGGCATATTCCCATGAGACTCATATTATATTATTTATATCTTACTTCAAACACTTTTTAAGCTTGTGCAAGATTTACAAATGTTGTTACGAAGAACACATCGCTAAAAGTAAGAAATATCCTTGTGATATCGATTCAAACCCCATGACTGTCAATTTCCAGGTGTTGTCAATATTATCTGCAGTTGCATGAGTGCTGAGTGCATGCTGGTTATGTGATGGTATAGACAAATTTGCTTCAATCCGGATTGGATATGAAAGAGATACTGTACTGTAAACCAGCCTTGTACCCAGGCGCTTATTTTGCTACCCGCCGCGTGCGTGGATTTTGCAACTGATTTGTACGCAGCAGGTAGCAAAATAAGTGCCTGGGTACGAGGCTGACTGTAAACAGTAAATGTATTGCAATCTCATTTCCAACCTTGACTTGGACCATTGTAACCTAATTGCTCTCCATATCTGAGTCTCAGAGCTTATATATGTACAGTATTAACCCATATCACTTCATGCTCTCTGAATGCGTGAGTCACCAGTACTGTCCGACATGCAGTTGTCACTGATGATTCCAGCTGTAGAAGTACGGATCACTCTTGTACATTGTACATTCAGATTGTTCCATAACTGCACTGATGAGCAGCGAAACATGTGTCTGCAGATTGAAATCTCTCTCTCATACAGTATATGTACTGTACATGTATATGAAAACATGCATATGCCTTGTATAATATATAAGTTGGGTAGCTGCAGCTAATTGCAGCTATTTACATACTGTAAAGTATGATTTACAGTATGCAGTATGACATACTATATACTAGTATGTAACGATAATTTCAAATGTTTTCTTATTCCTGTTTAGTTAAATAATGCCAACAGAATTACCTCAGGTTGGAAGGATTTATTGTCAACACTAACAGTACATACAAATATTCAATGTTACCGTATTACACAATTCTACAACACATGTTTACCAAACTTTATGAGCTTTTTATATTGAGTAAAATGTACTTATATTTGTGTATGAATTCATATATATTAAATTTAGTACGAAGTTTTGCTGAGCCAGCAAAGAAAGCATCATTTATTCGAAGCAAACCTCACGTGAACATTGGAACCATTGGTCATGTTGATCATGGCAAAACAACTCTCACAGCTGCCATAACAAAAGGTTTGTGAAATGCATAATAATACCAGTACACCCAGAATATTTGTTCTCTTTGTGAAATAAAGAATAATTTTGTTTAAAAGAAGACTGTATTGAGGTTGAGCTCACCAATATTCATTTTGAATCATTCTGTAAAATATAGTTTTGGCAGGCTTTGGACAAGCAAAGTACAAGTCGTACAGAGATATTGACAATGCCCCAGAAGAGAAAGCAAGAGGTATTACTATAAACACAACCCATGTTGAGTATGAAACTGAAGAGAGACATTATGGTCATGTTGACTGCCCTGGTCATGCTGACTACATAAAGGTAAGTTGCACATATACTGTAAGTTGGTATATATAATTGTTTAGTGTTCTTAATCTGTTTATGGCAGTTATAAATTAGCATACTTTAATTAGCATAATTAATTTTGTAAATAATTTTGAAAATTAATTAATTTTGTAAATAATTAATTAATTTTGTAAATAATTTTGAAAGTGTAGATCTACATGTAGTTCATTTCAACCATTTTACCCTGATGATGGACACATACAATATTCCAAAAGCTTGTTCCAATATGCTAGAGTAACATACTTTATATTTGTACAGCACTTAAGAAATGTATTTGTGGATTTCTGACAGAACATGATCACTGGAGCTGCACAAATGGATGGTGCTATATTAGTAGTTGCTGCTACTGATGGACAGATGCCTCAGACAAGAGAGCACTTGCTTCTAGCTAACCAGGTATTTCTGCTCACAATCAATGTTAACACTACAGTAGCTGGAGGGCTGTAACTGCAATATACCACACTGTATTATTGCTGTACTGTACCACACTACCACCACACGTCTGTAATGTACTACCGTATATTGTACTGTACAACATTGTACTGTACCACATTGTACCCTGAATTGCACTGTATTATACCATATTACATTGTACTTCACCATACTGTGCTGTATTGTACTGTACTACATTGTACTGTAATGTAAGACCACATTATACTGTATTGTACTGTAAGTACACTCTACTGTATGTTAATGAATTAAGTCTTACCACTAGTCTAACCATAACAAGCCTCAAAATAAGTGAGCAGAGCACTATGTTATCAACCGACATGTTCGTTTGTAGGATGTTTTCGTTCCCCTCGTCACTTTACGTCATCTGCTGACAAATCCACAGTTACCCCAAGCTCATGTGGATTGAATTTTTTTTTATATTTCTAAAAGACTAACAATGCTAGAATATTGCCGTAAATTTTTAAAGAATCTAATTAGGTTTTTGATCAGAATGTTTGCAATGCAAAACAAGATGGGGTAGGGTGATTGGAGGTTGCATCCCCAATATTGCCACCTCCGCCAGTTCCGCCACCCCTGATCTATCGTTATACTGTACGTTCATTATCTTCATCCAATTTTCACTTCAACAGACGCATGTACGCATTTCGTACCTATTTTTTTAGGTTGGTGTGAAAAAGCTGGTGGTTTACGTAAACAAGGCTGACATGGTTGACGATGCTGAAATGTTAGAATTGGTAAATGTGTTGGATTTTTCTGTTCACCTAAGAGTGATAAACTGAATAGTGGAGCGCAACATGAACCCTACTGGTTTGGATAAATAGGGCAACCTTATCCTACATGATCGACTCTAAATAATTTAATTGAAACGTAAATTATCACTCTCTGACGAAGGGCCTTCGCTCAAAACATTTGTAAAGTTCTGTTTTATAAATTACAGTTTATGTACTGTAGTGTACTCACATGTCACATTCCAATGATTACCCCTTTCAACGTGTCGAGAATCTCTTTTCAGGTTGAACTGGAACTCGTAGAACTTTTACCAACGTTCGGCTACCCTGAAGACACGCCGATCATCTTTGGCTCAGCCCTTTGTGCTCTTGAGGACACAAATCCAGCAATTGGCGTGGATTCGATAACAAAGTTATTAAAGGCAGTGGATTCTTACATTCCGACCCCAGTGCGGGACCTCGATAAGCCATTCTTGATGCCTGTTGAAGATGTATACTCGATCGCTGGTCGTGGTACGGTTGTAACTGGACGGATTGAGCGAGGCATCATCAAGAAAGGAGATGAAGTGCAGTTTGTTGGTCATAACAGTGGCATGAAGACCGTTGTTACAGGTATATGAGTGTTGTTACAGTGTATACAGTACAAGAGATTTTGTGATAGAGTTTAATAAGGCCCACATACGTAGAATACCGGTAGTTATAGAGTTAGGGTTGGATTGAGTTAGAAGAGTTACATACATGTAGTTAGAATAGTTATACCTGTAGTTAGTGTAAGGTTGAGTTAGAAGAGTTACATAGTTAGAATAGTTATACCTGTAGTTAGTGTAAGGTTGAGTTAGAATAGTTATAGAGTAGCATTAGGTTGCGTTAGAAGAGTTATAGAGTTAGCGTTAGGTTGAATTAGAAGAGTTATAGAGTTCGCATCTTCACTCAATCTCTATACTTTTCTCTTTCCTTTTTCTGCAGGCCTAGAAATGTTTCACAAGATGTTAGACAGAGGAGAAGCTGGTGACAACTTGGGAGCATTAGTTCGCGGTGTCAAACGAGACGAAGTAAAACGAGGTGTGGTATTGTGTGTACCTGGCTCCGTCAACTCGCACACCAACTTTCAAGGAGAGGTAACATAACACTGTATAACTTATAATAACAAGATCACTAGTCTAACTTCTTTTATGAAAAGCATCTCGTAAATGAGACAATCAAACTTCCCTTGGCACTTCTTCAACACTGTAAACTGGCTTTGGTCAAACTGCAGGTCAAAAATTCCATGTATTTATCGAAAATGTTTTCCAATCGTAGAGTTCTTATGTTAATAATGATTAATCAATTAATTATCCATTCATTATTATTAATAATTAGTATAGGTGATAACGAGTGTAAAATTTTCAAATATCACAAGTAGTGTAAATCCTTAATTGCACGAGCAAAATCATATGATTACTTGTTTATTATATGCATGGCGAAATTACAATTTGTCAATATTATCAAAATATTTTAGTTTTTCTGAATGTTTTGTAAGCTGTACAACCACAACCAAATCTTTAGAATACTCTATCATTGGGACTAATTCATATTTTCATAAGAAAACTACTTGCAAGTAACTGGAAACAACCAAAAACATTGACTTTATTTGATAAAAGTACAAGTATTTACTGTGCGAATGTGACTCGTACATTTTGTACTCATTGACGCCTTAAAAACATCTTGTTTCATTACAGAACAATTAAAAATTTTGCTCTTCGTGTTTTCTGTATTCATGTCAAAATATTTCCACGAAATTTTGAATTGATAGCGTCGCACAAGTAGTTGCAAAAGCAAAAAACAAAACATAAACCGCCATTTTGAATAATTATACGTTATTGCCACTCCAGTGCAATTTACGATTTAATTGCAATTAACGGTTTAATTACAATTAACGATTTAAGTGCAATTAACGATTTAATTGCAATTAACGATTTAATTGCAATTAACGTTTTAATGCAATTAACGATTTAATTGCAATTAACGATTTAATTGCAATTAACGATTTAATTGCACACCTCTCGACCAATCAGGATGCAGTAATTTTGTTACGTATATCATAAGTAAATAAATTAATGACTAAAATTACTAGAACCTAGTCGAAACGTACATATATTCAGAGTTACATGGTTCCCGTAATTTCAAGACCTATAGTTACCTTTCATTTCATGTCGTCCATCACTAGGTTTACATCTTAAAGAAAGAAGAAGGGGGACGCCATAAACCTTTTGTCACCAACTACACACCTCAGATGTACGTGAGAACTGGCGACGTCGCCGCTACAATCACGCTGCCCGATGGAAAAGAGTTTGTGATGCCGGGAGAGAATGCCAACTTGACATTTAAGTTGATGTGGGACATGCCTCTGGAAGTTGGCTTGAGGTTTACGCTACGCGAAGGAAGCAGAACGGTCGGTACCGGCATTGTGACGAAGCTTGGCGAGTGAATAGACAACCTGCACATATAGAACTTCAAAGATATGACTTGTAAGATCTAAGTTGTAGGCTTCCTTTCCCTGAGCACTGTCGTCGACGTCTTTGGACTTGACGTATCTCATAGCGACCTTAAAGTGCCACCAAATTTTTGGTTTTCATTTTATTTCCCCAAATGAAAATTTGCACGTTCCGATTTTGAAATCTGCTATCAGAACGAAATTCGGTTGAACGAAATTCGGTTTATCAACGGTTGAAATAGCGAAATATGCCTCACTTCGTTTTTGAAAATTTCTGGTCGCTTTATTGGGCACAGAGAAAATGGCTATTTCTTTAAAGTGCTTATAAACCCAAAATGTTTTTGGTGATTCGGACAGAGCATAAAAAGTTAGTTCATAAGTTCTAGATTAGTTTTTGCGTTAAACATTTAGTTTCGGAGATATAAGGGCTCAAAGTCACAATTTGTGAAAAAAGTAGCGCAGGCCGGGAGACTGGATCCGAGAAACGTGTTATGTTTCAATACTTATAAAAATATATTACAATTCGAGTAGACAAGGTAACATCGTAAAGACACATCGTTTGGGCATTTTTCAATAAAAACTCTTAAGATAGCTGTCTTCTCCTGCACAAAAGCCTAGTTGTTGTTGAAGATGGGTTCCTCGGATCCAGGTCCCTGTGTGTTATTTTGGTGGCGCTACTTTTTTCCAAAAAATGGCACAATTTGCATGTTTGAGCCGTTATATCTCCGAAACTAAAAGTTTAACGCAAAAACTAATTCAGAACTTATTAACTAACTTTTTATGCTCTATCCGAATCACCAAAAACCCATTTTGGGTTTATAAGCACTTTAACTGGTTCGTCTCGTCATCATGGATGAAAATATTGTATTTCTGGCCGTTCTAAGCAAACTAGTTGTACTAACAGCCAATTTACGGAATTTTCTGTGCAACTGTGCCATGTGTCATACTAATGACGTTACAAACGAAAACAAATGGCGGCGTTGAATTTCGCATGTGGCATCTAATTTCAAACAAAAAAATCAACCGAAGCCCATCGATACATCAAATTACTCGCAAAAGTTGGAATATTTCAACAAATAAATAAAATGGAAGCCAAAAATTTGGTGGTAGTGGCACTGGCAAACAGAACGGTGGTGACATCAAATGCATGAGTGATATACAAGTGTTGTTCTGAGTAAGCTGTAGTGTAGAAATACAAATCGAAAAGTCTAAAAGGTTGGTGTACTACCGAAATAGTCTGTAGAAATAGGGCTTTCGCTTAGTTCTGAAGTAGGTGGCTGTTCCAATGAAGTACCCGTCAGTGTCAGACATGGGTGCCGAAAGGACTTTCTGATTCATGGAGGGCCAAAAGTGCTGTCTATACTACCCATGCAAAATGTAAATCTAAAGCCCGTTTTCCACTTCACCATTTCGCTCGCCGCTAGAGAAACATTTCGCCGATGACATAATTTTTCGATGACAAAATTTGACAAACGCCGATGACAAAATTTGGAAATATCTCGCTAGCGGCGAGCGAAATGGTGAAGTGGATAACGGGATTTAGGTATACAATTTTCAGCATTTGGAAAAATAATTCATAGGTAGTATAACCGTAGCAAAATTGAATTATATTATCAACGACCTGTTCCCTGGAATTCACTGTATGAACTACACTGATGATGGAATTTTAGCAGCTTTTCATAAAAACAAACCTGCAGAGACGATTTTGCTTAGACATGGGGAAAATATAGCTGGCGATTTGCTATACAGTACCCGCCGGAGCTCCGGTGGTAGCTGGGTCTTAGCGAAAGCCCTGGTAGAAGATCTAACGTTTTGAGAGAAACATCTTCGTTAACTTTACGTTTCATTCTCCGACGAATGGTGCAATATGTTCAGACGTTAGACCTTCTACACACTATTTCTACATGCAGTATACCAACCTTTTTAGAGTTTTGGATTTGTAGCTTCAAATTCGTCTTAGAAACAAACCAAGTCTGTAGTCATAACGAACTGTGAATGTGATTTCTTCGTGTTCACAGAAGTGCCGATATGAAACGAAAACGTTTTTCACTTTCGAAATGTTCAAAATGCATTTAGAACATATTAAAGTGCCTATAACGTCTGTGGCTATTTAACATATTTGTAATCTATGGATCTCCTGAGATAAATTGTAATATATCTTGTCAGCTGAAAATTTCATCTTCATAGACATAGTCAGACTTTTTTGCTGTTAAAGTTGACGGAAGTGATGTCATAGCGGGAAGTGATTTTGTATTTATGAACAATGCTGTTCAAGCCTGTCTGATTATCAGTCATGAACAATACTGTTCCAACATCCATGAACAGGCCTGTTGACAACCCTGTTCACGCCTGTCGATATCAACCATGTTTTAGGCTGTTAACAGGTAGAAACAGACTGCGTTTTTACGTGTGCACATGAAAACCTCTTTACAGATGCCCGCTATGACGTCATTTCCGTCAACTTTAACAGCAAAAAGTCTATGAAGATGAAATTTTCAGCTGACAAGATATATTACAATTTGTCAATTTATCTCAGGAGAATCCATAGATTACAAATATGTTAAATCCCCACACGACTGAAATAGGTTATAGAAGAACGAACATTTCAGGCAAAAAGTCGTGACTTCCACGCGTGGTTAAATACCGCGTGACGTGAAGGAGTTTGTAACTAGTATAATATAAAGAATACAGAAATTAGTGAGAAAGCAAGAAAACACGGTGGAAGATACTGCATTGCTGGCGCTCCTAACAACACTAGTTGCTAAGAATGTACCGTTACCCGTTATGTATATTTTCGTCTGGTTATTGTATATTTTTTCAATATAAATCGATATTGATGCATTGAGGAAAACCTAATATCACACATTGCGTTCTAAACTGAATAGACCCAAAGATACATGTAGTTGCCCAATACAAAATAAAAATCGAATCGTTAAGTGCTATATATATAGTGACACATAGAAAAAAAATTCGTACGAGCTACTGTGAAAAGCAGCTACGGTCGTACCTGTACCTGCAAGACGCCTCGTTACCCCTTGTACCTGGACACCTTGCTTGGAAAGCTGTGGTTGAAGGAATCGGTGCGTTTACAGTAATACACATAACGCGTACTTCTGTGGAACTTCACGGTGGAAGGATGCCTGGAAAAGAGCGTTACATACAGACAGACAGACAGACAGACAAACAAACAAGGTATTATTAGCAAAGTGAAAAGGTGGTAAACTGCCAAGTAATTTGTGCCTTACAACGTGAGGAACGGGTGGTTATTTCTTGCGGGTGGTTATTTCTTGCGGGTGCGTCAGCGGCGTAGCGTGCGGGCTCGCAAGAAACATCGGCTATTTGCCTTTTGTAAAAATTAAAAAATTTATTGCGATTAAAATGAAATAAAAATATATGCAAATTTATTTGTATTAAAAATTACTCTAATTTTACTTTTTATGAACTAATAACTCGATCCAACACATTGATGTATCGCGTCAAGTTTACAGGAAATCTAACCAAACACTACAGACAAAAGCTCAAATGTTTAAAATTCAAAAAATACCCCTAAAAGTTTTTGAAAAAGTTGCGCATTAATAATACAAAATAAGAACAACAACAATCAAGCTTCGCGAACCCACAAGTTCAAAGAGTATAATTGTGTAGATGCCAAATTGTCTGCATTGTTCCCGAAATCATGCTCGTATCTGGAACTGTAGAAGCTTGCAGCATTGGCCTCTGTTATTCCAATCCCATGGTCCGCACGACTGCAACCTAATCCACCTCCCCCAATCATTAATACCGCACCATCACCACTACCATATCCACACCAGAATCCAATTTTGTTTCTTCGCTGAATGCTACCATCGCACTGTGAGCCAATAAAACCTTCCACATACATATGATATCCTCCGTATCTGATAGAACAAGCTCCAAGGCACCTATTGGCTGCCCAGCTCACAGAACCACGAAATACTCCATAACTTTGTATCTTCGATCTGAAGGTCTCACCTTTTAGGCAGTCGCCTGTGGTGGTCAGTAACGCTGCATGTGTCGGATCATTGCTTTTTGTAATTTTGAATTCAGAACCTTTCTGAAGCCAAAAAAGCGCGGATATCATATCACTATTATCACTTGGATCAAGTGTATTACCGTACGGAGCTTCTCTGTCATACCAAAACGTTCCTTGGTTCGACATCCAGTTTGCAGCATCCATGTTCGAAAAACGGGCAATCAAAATCCATGAACCATCTGTATAATATTTGTAACTGGAAGCCTGGGATTAAAATGTGGTAAAATATGGATGTAAATATAACGTGCCAGGAGTCAGGTGAACGGGTTATGGAGAAATATCACAGACAATATGGCTATAATTAATAAATTTGTGACAATTTAAGGCTTCGCCGGGTAGATAAGTGTTAACAATTTTGTCCCTAGTCTTCATGTCTGATGGAGAACCTGAAGAAAGACACATCGTCCGAAAAAATACGCAAGTAGTTCTCTTACTTGATTATGATTTATTTAGAGTCGATCACGCTGCCCTATTTATCCGAGTTAGTGCAAAGGCAGCACTTTCTCCTCAATTATTTTTAAGACCCTGAGTGGAGGTCCGACCCAGGATTTGAACCTGTGTCTCCCAGCTCATGGGAACCTGTGTCTCCTATTTCTCTTTTTCATGCTAAATCCAGTCCTTTTGGTTTCATATAATTTATTTAAGTTCATATTTGAGTTCATATTTATTGAGTTAACTAAGTTCATAATAAGTTGTGCATAATTATATAATACTAGATATGCTGCCAATGATAACTTTTACAGACCAAAAGTTCGGACAAACTATGCGAAGTTTACTTTTCAATATTCTGCAGCAACAACATTATGGAGTACTATCTCCTATGGATTGAAAAACCTTTCTAGCAAATCATTTAAGATAAAATATAAGAAATTTCTGCTGAGCTGTCAAGTTTAATTTTATTCAAACGTAATCGAAATATCTTTTCTGTCTGTTTGTGTCAACTTCAATTTAACTATTATAATTACAAAAACTCTTACTGGGTATGAATATTAATGTAATATTTTATAATTAACGAAAGAGCAGATATTTGTTTTTTTTTAAGGCAATCTGCCTGCTCTTTCGTCTTATTTATTACTCATTCTTTAACATTCTTTAACATTTCTGCTTGATTACTTCTTGAATTAATCACTTGTAAGAAGTAGTCAACTCGAAAGCTTATGCTACTTTGGCTACTTCCCACTTATTTCGTATTTTTCTCTTTTTTTAAATTAATGTAAATCAAATTTTCTAATATTCGCTATAATTCTAATCTCTTATTATTATTGTTATTCATATTTATTCTTATTAGAAGATAAGAATAAATATGAAAATAGTAAATTCGAAGATAGTAAATTCATACCATTGTCATTATCAATCGCTGAAAACAAACATATTTACCTGATCTAAATGCTCAGCTACAAAATATTCAATGAAATTTCCTTTTGAAATACCTTAAGAGGAAAATAAGAAAAGATAATTTCTGACATAAATGCCGATCGAGCAAGATCCGAAGGCGAGTTTCAAATAAAGATCGGATGCGAATGTTTCATACTAGGGGCTGGATTCAGTTACATTCCGCATTGAACGTGAATTCGAATGATCGAAAATCGCGCGAAATCTGAAATTTCAAGATGGCGATCAATCACATTATAGCAGGTGCCTTAAACTGATAATTTGGCGAAGAATAAACATAAAGAAAAGGGGGAAAGCATTGCTAGCAACGATAATCGATGCGGTCGCAATTAGACTAGCATTTAATTCACCTTTAATTTATAACGTCGTCGACAAAGAGCTATGTATATTGAACAATATGACGTCGGCGCAATTCCTGTCTCTAGCTGCAAATTGTCGTCTATAAATGTTAAAAGCACGCATGTGTTGTTCGTCTCAGTCCACTAGGTCGTATTTTTCATTCCGGAATGAAATCTCGCACCGCCTTTACATGACACCGGAATGAAATTTCAATCTCGAATAAAATTTCATTCCGGAATGAGAACCGGTACGAACTCAATCCGGATTGAGCTGCATCTCATTCCGGATTCATGTAAACACCTAAAGGGATTTTAACAGAACCGGTTGTTTGTCCAAACAGTCTTAAACTGGCTCGAGTCACTCCAATACTATAAAGGACCAAAAACGAATACAGATAACTATCGACCTACAGTAATTTTGGAGAAATATGTATGTAAACAATGGTTTTTCATTAATGAACACAAATTACTGTGGAAAATTCAATCTGGTTTTCGATCACACACTCCTGTGAATCCATACTTATCAAAATAACAGATGAATGGCTTCAGGCAATGGACAAAGGTCTATTGACTGGAACTGTGCTGATTGATCTTCGAAAGGCGTTTGATATGTCGTTGATCATGTTTTGTTATTGAAGAAGCTTCGAGTTTATGGATTGGACTGTACTTATGTAATAAACTTGAATCATTTAAATTCCAACATCTTTATAATACTAGATGTAAATTGGTATATCGTCTTCCCAAGCCAAGAACTAATTCTTTAAAAATAACTTTTTTCTATAGTGCTATCAAATCATGGAATTCTCTAAAAGACTTTATACAAAGGAACAAAAAACTATCTCGTCAATAAAGGCCATTATTTCAAGGATTTCTTATCTACGTACACCGGTATCACGACTTTATTAGCTAACTTATTGTCTAATATTATGAAATTTTGTACTAATTTTTTTCTTATAATTTGAGGGCCACTTATTTTCGGGGAGGGAGAATACATGCATTTGTAATGGTGTTACCCTCATGAAATAAAGTTTATTGTATTGTATTGTATTGTATTGTATTATATTATATTATATTATATTATATTATATTATATTATATTATATTATATTATATTATATTATATTATGTTATGTTATGTTATATTGTATCGTATCGTATCGTATCGTATCGTATCGTATCGCATTGTATTGTATTGTATTGAAACTCAATCCGGATTCATGTAAACAGCCCTTTACTTATGAAACCAATACATATTAAGTGTTCATAACTATTTTAGTTCTAGTCTGACACCAAACATCTCTTTTGTTATACAGTGTGCAGTTTAAAAGATTTGTCGTTATACCTTTGCATTCATTCTTGTCATAACTTCCTTCGTTTACGGTAATTAATCCTTTCGGGCATTTTACACACGATGCCTGGCCCGAGTTAGTTTGATATGATCCCAAAGGACAGAGTTGGCACGACGCTATTCCATTATCATCTAGTTTACCGTAAGATCCTGGTGGGCAGTCCACTATATGGAAAACAATAATTATGTTAAATAAATGCTTATTAAATAAAGTAAATGATTTGAACCTAGCAGTATCATTATAGATGTGTGAAGTTGATCGTTCAGGTTGTTGTAGTCTTGAGAAAGACTATTGTTGGTGACTGACGTTTCGACGACCTCAGCGGCGGTCATCTTCAGAGTCGAGTATATATAATACGTCATCGTTTGTTTGTGTCATAATTAGTGTGAGTGGGTGTTGCATCATGCGTTGGCCAATATTGTTCATCATGCGAGACCTAATAGACCTACCGACAAACAATACACCTACGTATGGCGCAACACCCACTCACATTGATTATGACAAACAACCGATGACGAACAATATTGGCACAAACACGCTTTACTTGACTCTGAAGATGACCGCCGCTGAGGCCGTCGAAACGTCAGTCACCAACAATAGTCTTTCTCAAGACTACAACAACCTGGATGATCAACTTCACATGCATCTAATGCTTATTAAATGTTCTATCATGCTACTGCAAACCTCCGAAAATAAGCCCTGGGTTTATATTTGTTTAAAAGACTTTTTGGTGCTTATTATTAGAGAGAATTAAAAAGCATTCAGACTTTGAGGTACACATGATAAACAATAAAAAAGCCGAAGTATTTAAACAGTCATGCAGTAAGAAATCGAAAACTAAAGGAACAACAAAGTACGAACACCGTGAAGTTAACTACAAGTGATATAAAATCTGTTCACTTTACTTTGAGAACTAAACAAGAAAGCGAATCTAATAAATACACATGCTAACGAAGCCATGCATATGACTGCTGAAAAGTTCTCGTTACTGAGGCCATATTATAAACAGCTTATTGACCTCGCTTGTTCGCTCTGTACAGAGAAATATCGGATCTCCTTTTTTTTTGCACAAACCTTGGCGAGCTGGTCCATACTAAAAACATCGGTGCGATATTGTACAGACCTCACTATCGGTCAATAGCTGTTGTTATTATGCATTCTCTACTCTATCTCGATTTTCATTGCAGTTGGTATACAGCTAATTCATGACATCAGCTTCATGTGACGTCAATGTTCCAATATGATGGTTCAAAAAGTGTAGCTATGACATCAATATTCCAATATCTTATTATTGGAGTTTGGGGGAATTATTTTCGGCTTATTTTCGTGGAGAGGCTTATTTTCGTGGAGGGGCTTATTTTCGGGGAAGGGCTTATTTTCGGGGAGGGCTTATTTTCGGGGAGGGGCTTATTTTCGAGGAGGGGCTTACTTTCGGGGAGGGGCTTATTTTCGGGGCGGAGCTTATTTTCGGGGAGGGGCTTATTTTCGGGGAGGCGCTTATTTTCGGGGAGGGGCTTATTTTAGGGGAGGGGCTTATTTTCGGGCAGGGGCTTATTTTCGGGAGGGGATTATTTTTGGGGGGCTTATTTTCGGCGTTTACAGTACCATAAGGTGATATGCTATACCTTGTTAAGTGAGCTAGAGTAAGGTCACGTCATGCGCGTTTATCACGTTAAACAAGGAAAAAGTGCTAACTTTTCTTACCACACTTAAAATCTTCTTGAACTAGAGTTTGTCTTTGCGGGCAATGCAAATATAAATCTTGAACATTCAGTGAATGTTTCTCGACAAAGTACGTCTGGTTATCCAACAAGAACGACAAAGAACCATTATTGGTTGCATTAACCAGTTCTCCGACGTCCTGTTTCACGTCTAGACTTGCGTTGAGAACCTTTCTGCCGTTTACTTCGAACTCATCATTCACACTGGAGTTGGAGGTCGTGTTTTCCCCCACGTAGTGGAACTGCCATTGACAAACCTGGACGTTGTCACGTGTTTTGTAGCTGCGCGAATTCCTCAGTTCGCAGGTAACCGGATGCAAGTTTCTTATGGTCGGTGTAGCAGTACTGAGGTTTCCAAACGACGAAAGCAATTCTGAAATGCGGGAACGAATATCTCGATAAGAACTTGCGTTCAATTTCTTTACAGCGGTTTCGTTTTCCTGTACCATTCGTGTGACGGACAACGAGAGGGTTGCAACTGGAATGGGCAGACTGAAGTACAACGCCTTGACGAAGCTTGTTCTTGAAATGCTATAACCGTACGCGTTGGAGACGTTGCAGAAATACCAGCCTTCGTGAGTGGCTGTCATTGGGGCGAAGTTAAGGAAGGAAAATGTCTCGTTTTTGAGAGCAAGAAAAGATGTTGCGTTGACGGATTTGAACCACCATTGGTACGTAATATTCCTATGGCTGCTTTCAGCCAGACATTCGAGGGAGGCATCGCTTGACAAAGCAACACTAAGAAGGACCTCTGGTTGGACAATGATCGAAGGTGGACGATAGACGATTACCCGTGCAGGTATGGATGTGTCTGTAGCTATATGGTTTGATACTTCGCAGGTATAGTCACCGCTGTGGGATACAGTTGTGTTTTTAATCAACAAATTGTTAGTCGATTGATCTTGCAAAAATTCCCCATTGAATCTCCATTTGAAAACCAAAGCACTTCCGGTGGCGTTGCACGTCAGGGAAAGCGTGTTGCCGACACCCATCTCCGTGAAGGCCTCGGGATGTTTCGTAATATTCGGTGGGCTCGCGCACACGTCGTTCACCTTCGCCATGTCTTCGAGGATTGTCAGAATTTCCGATGATATCTCGACAGCGTCGTCGACCGACATTCCAACACTTTGTGTCAGCTCAGCCAGCTTCGTCTCGATGGCTTTGATGTGTTCGCGAACGCGTGGAGCTCTTGAAAGCTCGATCTCAACGTAAATCTCATATAAATTGTCGATTGTATATTTCAAGCAATCCTCCAAGCCGCTACACTCATTCGCTATCGAAGATTCGTTGAAAATATCCTCCATAATCGCGTACCAGTTGTACACCAGTAGCTTCGCTGCAAGGTGGAGTGGTTCGCGGCCATCTTTGGTTGCCTCCTGTGCAAGGTCATTTGCTTCAGACAATTCACGATCTGTGTTGAGATGATCTAGTAAAAGGGAGACATTTTTTGGCACATTAACTCCCAATTTTAAGGCTAGCGTCTCGTTGACACTAAACTTCGTTAAAACATCACTGATGTTGAACGATGATGACTCATTTCTGTTTTTTAGGTTTTGCTGAAGACTACGGGCTTCAGAGGATAAGTTTTGCAACGAGCTCACCACCTCGTACAGGGTTTGTTCGTAATTTGTAAACTCTGCACAAAGCTTGTGGTAATTTTTCAATGCCAAAAACTTCTGATCGGAGATTGAATCTCGTGTGGCCTCCACTGAACGCCTCCTTCGTGAAACACTGGACAGATCTCCAACGGACGTACTAAGGATTTCCTTTGCGATACTTCTCAAAGAAGCATTCAATCTTTTAAAATCAAGAACTGTGGACAACGTCTCTCGACTTCCATTTGCCATAAACGTGATGTAGATAGGTAGCAAGGTACTCTCGCGTCTTGCCGATGCCCTTACGTTGAATCTGATATCTTCTATCTTAACCATCACCAGTGATTCCTGGCGCTCATCAAAAAGTGCTCTTAACCTCAGCGGCTTCGCCAAAATTTCTAACTTCCTTCTTCTCGCTTCCACTGTAACGTTATAAGCTCTCTCGAGGCTACGCACGGCATCTTGGGATGCATTCAGGGAACGAGATGCCGACATGAGCTTAATGTGTTCTTTCTGTTTTTTTATTTTCCAGTACGAAATATTCTGCCTTGCGCTCGCTAGGTTTTTCAGAATATTCGCGGCATTGGCTTTGGTTTTTGAAATTTCGTCCAAAGTGACCTTCCTCGCCTGTTTACAAAGTGCGTTCTCCGCGACGCAAGTGATGTTCACGATGAAAGAAGCACACGGCAGGTTGGAGCAGCAAGTTTTGTCGATGGTCTTGGTGATCCTTTCTATCACACAAGATTTTTTACAGCCGTACGGAGTGTGTTCGTACTTGTACTGGAACCTTCCTTTGCTGCATTGCACGGCTACGACGCGACAACTCCAGGATCCATCGCGCTGTTCTCTTTGGCACGATATCGCTTTCCCCACAAGAATGCTAGCACCGTGTCTTCCTGCTGCAACCGCACCTTTCTTTAATGCTTCTTTGGCGGCTACCATTGTTAACTCCTTGAAGACTTTCGTTGCACTGGGACCTCCAATGAAACCCGTTACCGCCCCTTTAACAATCGAACACAGCACCTCGTCAACTCGTCCCGTGTCCAAAAACGTGACCAGGCCACTTCCGAGCGCCGACGCTATAGGCAGTGGTACGCCAATGGCGGACGCAATGGCAGTTATACCAAGCGATAGCACCCCCTTCACTATTCCCCCGAAAAATTTTCCGAAGAGCGACTTAAACAGACCGTTCGTGTTGTGAATCCTGGTGCATTTCTGCCTCTCGCAAAGAACTACTTCGCTGTAAGGAGGAATTCGTCGCTGTTCAGTCTTAAGACACGTCGCAGGGCACATTCCCATGGTCTTTCCAATAATATCGTGGTAACAGGTTATGCAGACCACTCCTTCTTGGCAAACGTCCGTACATTCTTTCACTTCACAAAGACCATCTAGGTCTTCCTTCAATTCATCCACGTCACCAGAATACGTCTTTGCTGCTTGTTCGAAGTGAGCCAACGTTTTCCTGGCAGAGGCTAGTTCACGCTCGGCCATCGAGTATTCGTTGCGAATTCGTTGCATCTTTGCCATCGTGGCATTTTTTAACAGCACCACGTTTTCAAGGCGATCTATTGCCCGCTGTTCCGTTTCTTTCACGGCTACCAATCTGCTTGTTGCTTTTTTAAGAACCTGTGCGGCGTATCTGTTTAATTTTGCTTCAATGAAAACCTTTAGGTTACTGCTTCGGACAGAATTGTCTTGAAATTGACCAGCGACAGTGAATATTTGGTCATCCCACGAGGACAAACTTGAGCTACACTTCATTGACGCGTCGAATAAACCATGTAATTTTCCACTTGCTGCAAAATTCAAACCTTTGTTAGAGAAACTGACATTCGTTAGCTTCTTAAAGCCGAGGATTTGGGCAATACTTTGAAATGAACCCGTTGAGTTGGAATCATTGTACAGGGCGATATGAATACGAAGTTTAAGGGCCAAGCCAGGAATTAGTTCGAATATTCCGAATTTTCTTCGTCGTATTTCACTGGGCTCATGCCCAGTAAGCACAACGCCAGTGTTAAGCGACGAATTCGTCGCTTTGGAACAGTCCGAGTTTCGAATGGCTAATTGAATATCTAAGTTCTGGAATTTCAAAGGGCCAAACTTGATATGTCCGTGGAATGCCATACTAACACCATCATTCCTTTCAGCATAATTCGACAACTGACTTCCCTTGTTTGTATGTATGGATGTGTCAAGGAAACAAGATAATACTTTATTCGAGCCAAGTTCAACGAACTTGCTCAGCTCTGAATGGACGAAAGGATCTTCTTGGAGTGTGGTAGTGAGAAATAGTCCTTGGGGATCATAGTTCGCATCAGTCTGGCATCCTTTATGTTTGGATCCTAAAGTCAAGGTTTGAAAAAGACATTAAGATGAAAAATGCAAATAAGTATTATTCTTTAATCTTTAAACAGGATGCCTTATCACTAATTACAGTGTTTTTCGTTAGGGTCCTAACAAGATTTATGAACAAATAAGAAAATATGATAAAAGATAAAATAACAACAGTTAAAATTAAAACAAACTAAATTAAGAACCAACACACAATATAAGAGTGCTATATATATAGACTAAACTAACAATCCATGGACGAAAGAAACATGTTAAACATGTTAAACATGTTAAAACCTGTTAAACATGTTAAACATGTTAAACATGTTAATTTAAACATGTTAAACATGTTAAACATGTTAAACATGTTAAACATGTTTAACATGTTAAACATGTTAAACATGTTAAACATTTTAACATGTTAAACATGTTAAACATGTTAAACATGCAGTCGATCTTTAGCACCATATCTGGCGTAATCTTGCTGGAAGACCCCCGAAGTCGTCAATCGAAAAACACGGCACACGGTACCGCAAGATTAAAAATTGAAATTCGACAAGCGCCAGGGACATGAGATCCACTCACACGCCAAATTTGATTTGATTTCATAAACAACTCTGCGATTGGTGGCATTTTGAACTTTCATGATGCTACGGGGGCGTGCAAGATGGTATTTTCTAGAAAAATGGAAGTTTTTCAACCTGATTTATGATAATTAATGCTAATTTATATTAACATAATATGTCTTGTTCGGAAAATTCAAAAGCATTGGTAACAGCCGGTTTATTGCGCTTTCAGAAAAGGTATAGGTTTCGCAACAGTTATGGATATTTCCCGAGATATCAAAAGAACAAAGAGGTAGTTCAATTTTGGAAGTTTTTCAGCCGGACAGGAAAGAGTTTATAAGCATTTTTTATCAGTAATTATGATCATTAACCAACCCTTTTTATAATATTAAATAAAGAAATTTGAATGAGGATTACCTCCAAACCTGGCATAACCAATCGACTGTGGCGCTTCTACAGTCACCTTCGTCATTTTGCCTTTTACTTTAAACTCTGTTGTCACAGCAATGTTGCCATAGAGATCTACTTTCCATTCTTGGTCTAAAGGTGTTTCCAAAATCTGCGAATAGTAAAAGAAGATGCGGCGTAGATTTTAATAACTCGGCTTGATATGTATAATAGAGAATATGGGAGGTTGGTGTTATATATTTGTGAAGGCGCATGCTCCTCGTTAAATACAGTGATAATATATACCACTACAAAAGGTTACCGGTTATCCCTGTCCATATATATCGTCTGCCTACTCCAAGCTCTCGCATTCACAACAGCAATGATATATATAAGCATTACTATATAATATATTGTGAATGATAGGAATATATATAGGTATACATTGTTATACATATATATACATAAATTATATATATATATATATATATATATTTATTAAGTGAAAAAGCTGTCGCTACTCGAGTTTCACGCTTATACGCGATCGTCAGGCAACTTATACGATCGCGTATAAGCGTGAAACTCGAGTAGCGACAGCTTTTTCACTTAATAAATATTCGCTCTACCTATAATGGTATTGAGCGCTCTAAAACCTTTTGCCAACTGTGTGACTTTGTTACATATTCTTCTTGGTATATATATATATATATTATATATATATATATATATATATATATATATATATATATATATATATATTTTCGCTTACCTCAAAACTGGTCTGCTACAACTTGTTTCATCTGTAAAAGAATCTTCAGGCAGTGACAATATCGAAAGGGATGACCGCTTATTTATAGGCTTTCTGCCGGAAAGTGCATGGGGGCGTATGTGGGGGACAAAGCATGAGGTCATGGCTTTGTTTGCGTTGATTACGCGAAATTTATTACGATGACGACACTGTGAAATTATTTCCGCTCTTTTGTTGAGTAAACTATTCTTATTTTTTTCTTTTAAAATACAAAATTTTTCTTCTAAACATAAATTGCATCGTTTTGATCCTCCTGTGTACGAAATAGAATGTTTTAGAATTTGCCAATTAATACTGAAATCTTTATTGTTTTCTTTCAATGTCCAAATATATTTCGAAAGTTCGGTGTCATTTTCATGCTTTTTATGTTGAAAAGATTTAGTGTGGTTTTCTTTTCAACATAAAAAGCTTTTCATAAAAATCTTTTCAACATAAAAAGCATGAAAATGACACCGAACTTTCGAAATATATTTGGACATTGAAAGAAAACAATAAAGATTTCAGTATTAATTGGCAAATTCTAAAACATTCTATTTCGTACACAGGAGGATCAAAACGATGCAATTTATGTTTAGAAGAAAAATTTTGTATTTTAAAAGAAAAAAATAAGAATAGTTTACTCAACAAAAGAGCGGAAATAATTTCACAGTGTCGTCATCGTAATAAATTTCGCGTAATCAACGCAAACAAAGCCATGACCTCATGCTTTGTCCCCCACATACGCCCCCATGCACTTTCCGGCAGAAAGCCTATAAATAAGCGGTCATCCCTTTCGATATTGTCACTGCCTGAAGATTCTTTTACAGATGAAACAAGTTGTAGCAGACCAGTTTTGAGGTAAGCGAAAATCTATTATTTGCTCTAACTATATGTTGTTGAGCACTCTTTGCATTTCGTAGACCAAAACCTACACGTATATATATATATATATATATATATATATATATATATATATATATATATATATATATATATATATATATATATATATATATAATATATTATATATTATGTATTATATACCTATTCATAGCTCTAGTTTATCTATTGAACACTCTTATAGTTGACTCCAACCTATTACTTAATACTTATATATATTTATATATTAAGATTATATTAAGTATTATTACTTAATACTTATATATATATATTAAGACAAAAGGACAATCTTGGGTACTTCATTTGAACTTTAATCACGACAAATTTGTTTCGTATGGTAAGCGGAACTTACCACACTCATCAGGTGATTATCGCGTATATCATCAACATCAACATCTGACGCGATAATCACCTGATGAGTGTGGTAAGTTCCGCTTACCATACGAAACAAATTTGTCGTGATTAAAGTTCAAATGAAGTAACCCAAGTTTGTCCTATTCCGCTCTACCTCGGTATTGAGCACTCTACTCATAATGTTTTCGAACTTGCTATATATACTGTATATATATATATATATTGTCCCACAAGCGGTTGTCGCTAGCAATCGCATGTGTATAATTAGTTCTCGTGCCATATCTGGATTGTACCGAGCTACACGATGAGCTGTGGAACACGTGTCTGTAGATTGTACTATATATATATATATATATATATACATCGAACTATAGTACCGCGCGTCGTCATTATAACCTTCACTCTCAATGGTTAGAGCGTCTCACTGGCAATCAGAAGGTAAAGTTGCTAGCACTCATTGGATATAACACTGCAAGCGATGAATAAATTAGTATATTATGCATTAAATAAATTAGTACATATATAAATATGTACTATTCACTTACACTTTCGATATTGTCAAGGTCTGCGACTATAGTTCCTTGAAATTCCACGCTAGACTTGATAAAACTTGTGCTCTTGAAGGATTTATTGAACGACGATACCATCGCTAAATTACCATTGGTGGAATCATAAACCTTGAAGAATCGTTTTCCATTCCAAAACTGACCTTTTGGAAGTTTCTCAATCAGCTTTTTCTTGGAAACCTGCAGAGAGTAAAACTTGACGTTCCAACCATTTTCCCTTAAATTTTTCACCGCTGAATTGTCGTTTACCACGTCCATATCTTCTAGTGAAGGACGGAGAATCACGGTTTTTGGAGCTGGACCACATAGATCGACAGCCAATGATAGTGGGACGTTATGGTCACCTGACCCCAACAGGTCGACATCGTTATCGATTGTGAGGTTGATATTTCGAGACTGGAGAAGAGAATAAAACGAATCGTCTCGTGTGAGTTGTCCTTCTCCAACATCAGCGTCTTGTAGAAGCTTTCCCGTTAGGTAACGCGTTGTGAGTTCAGATAATAAAATATTTCCCGCGGAAGATTTGTTTCGCAAGGAAATACTCAGCCAATTTGGAAGACTCTCGCTCACAGCATTTAAAAACGATTTAACCAAAATACGTGATTTTATGTATTGTTCATTTGCGTCACCACCTTCGTTCTCACTGCAGTTCTCCGGCGCTGACACCTGATTTGCGTTGGGGAGATTGGCACCCACTAACGACAGAGGTACGTTGGTCGCGCCAACCTCGATGTTTACCACGCCTTTCGTTATCGTCAGCGGACCGAATGTAACCCATGGTGACGTCGACGCAGCGTATATGACGTCATTTGTAACAGGACATTTGTTCAACTGTTGTTTGTGACAGCCGGAAGGAAGCTTATTCGACGATAGTTCGTTGTCGGGGGTTTCTGTTGTTGGATATTTAGACCTGAAGAAAATGGCATCTGCTTGAGGAGGTTGAAAATATCCTGCGCTCTGACCGGACAGTGAGTATCGAATGAAGTACAACCCGGTCGTTGAGCTGTTATTGTCAGAGACTGGTGTCGCGAACCGCCATTTTGAAAGACGAATCGAGAAGGATTGAATTCCAAACCTCGGCCAGTGAGAGTAAGAGTTATGGAGTCACTGGGAGGTGAAGCTTGAAACGTCAGAGGCCGTGAGGCGACTCCAGCGGCCAAGATGGGAAATTCAGGGGTAATTATGGACCCTACACCACAGTCAATTCCTAGGTAACCAGTGTTGGTGCAGTCACACGAATAATGATCGGAGCTGATCGAAGAGCATATCCCACCGTAGAGACATGGGTTAGGTTGACATACTTTGATCTCTGAAAATGAACAAAGAACTCCTTTAAGCCATGGTTGAACGAGAATGAACACTCATTTAAATAAATTTAGCGTGTGAAAGTTCATTGCGCAGGCGTAAACGGAAACACTGACAATATCCGGGTTTCAGGCAGGGCTGAAATCAGTTTCCCATTGAGTGAGCGTTTGGAAGCTATTGAAATAGTAAACACAAGTTATTTTAACTCAGTAAAAGTTCAAATTGAGTGTTTCAGAGTTGTGACAGAACTGATATGTAAATGTGATACAACCAGTGTATCGATCAACAGATATACAGCCACTTAGCCACTAACTCTATCACATTAAACAGCCACATTAATTTATTTTGAATTTTCTTCATAAATTATTAAGGTGGATCAATAGTCAAAATGGAGTCATTTTGCGAGCACGATTTATCATACTACAAATTTTATATAGTCATATTGTTTTACATAAGTAGTTAACATGTTCCAATTGCATTTACAAAGAAAACGATTTGGGTCCATATCATTAATTGTTTAGCAGTCACACCCTTTTCCGCGAACACAACATTTTTAAAGGCACGAAACTGTAGGACGCGCCAATAGTGATTTCGCCAAACAGGTAAGTGCTAAGGGTCTGAAATTGTATACGTGGTACATGCAATACCAGAGCTGTGCAATGACGAATTATTTTACAGATATGTCAATGCCTTCAAATATTTTAGCCTTTCCAAAAATGAGGGAGAAAAATGTCCAATTACATCTCTTCCAAAGGCCCTAGATATTGTTTGGAGTAGTCTAACAGCAAATCAATTCGTCATTGCACAGATAATACCTGTATGAACTCACAGTGAACATGCATGTAGGTCAAATATTTTTGATAATATCACAAAAATAGCATCTCGTGGCCTTCAAATTCCAGAATTTCAGGAAAAACACTTTAAGGTGGCTCGATAGTCTAAATCATGAGAAATTGCATTTTTTCGCATAAAAATGTTTGTAATGCAGATCTGAGCTTCATTCATGTGGTTCATTGCATAGCTCTAGTAGTGGTCTTGTTTACTGAAAAGTTTTATACCCTCAACGTTCACCTGAGTGGAGAAATCGTGTTTCCAATAAATCCAGATAACTCAATTTGTATAAAATCTGCCACTTATCAAACACAATTTCTCTCGGGGATACACAAATGCTACAAGTCTGAAACGTTTCAATAATCAAGACCACCGCTAGAGCTATGCAATGAACCATTTCTCATGATTTAGACAATCGAGCCACCTTATATAATGAGTTTTCCAGACCATATACAATTACATACGCACCTTTGCATGTTAAATTGCCTGGTTGCCAAGCACCATTTGCGTCACAGGTGATCTTATTCGTGCCGTTGATGTAATATCCACGTGAACATCCCGCAGGGCATAGCGAATCGAATTGCGTTTCACATGGAGAGTAGAGAAAACCGTTGTTCGGTTCAATAGGAGTAGGGCAGTTGATAACTGCGAAGAAAAATGAAAAAGAGAAAGTTGTTTTGTTTATTATTAATTGATCAGTGTATACACAAATATGAACTTGACACTCATATTACACAAGTGCCTGTATAACGAAGTTGATCTTGATTTCAATTTTAAATTCAATTATGAAATACATAACTATGACACTCGGCGAAAACGTGATTTCTATCTACCACGTGCTAAAACTAACTGGGGTAAACAAAAACTATCCTATCAAGGACTAGTCGATTGGAACACTTTGCCAGATGAACTAAAAATGCCTTCCTCTTTCAAATTTTTCAAAACGAAACTTAAAAAGTTGATGGATATTTGAACTGCTTAAGTTTATTTTAATTTATTGTATTTTTGATAAGTGTATTATTAATTGTATACTGTAACTGCATTTTATAGGTTGTTTTTTGTTTTTGTTTTGATTTTTGAAATGTTATGTTATGTTTTTTATTTATTTATTGTTGTATATATTTTTAATAATGCAGGGCTCCTCTGAAAACCACTTCTGTGACGGGGACACCCTGATTAAAGATTGTTATAATAATAATAATAATATGAGCTTTCATATGAAAAATTTAATTATCGTCGTCGTCATAGCAACTATAAGTATGAGTATGATTTATGATCACGCAGGATAAGGTTACCCTATTTATCTGAGCCAGAGGCTCATGTTTTAAACGTTCGAATATTCAGTTTATCACTCTTAGGTGAACGGAAAACCCAACTGATAGGGATTGCAAGGGCCTACGATTTAAGGTCGTTTTCCGAGAAGACCCGAAAGTCTTACCATTTGCTAGTGTTGTTGCAAAGGCAGCACCTTCTCCTCAATTATTTTAAGACCCGGGTCTCCCAGCTCATAGACATATGTGGCCGTAACAAGCCCGATCCTCCGCAGGCAACTCTGTGGCCATTTATATACTTCCCTGCAATCCCAGCCAAAACATTGCTCGTACAGCCTTGGAAGCGATTCGGACTCGGAAAAAACAAGCCACAGAGTTGCCTGCGGAGGAGGCTATGTGGTAACCACTAAACCATCACATCACATCATACAGTGGAACCTATTACCGGGATGGTCGTATTAACGGGGGAGAATCACACTATTTAGCTTATATTCCGGCCAGAAATAACGAGGTGGTCGCATGGCGGGGTTCCACTGTAGTTATCTTCGTCATTATTGTCATTATATTATTATGTAAGATAACATAGTAGTATGGCGATACATAATGATCGTCAAGCTCATATCCTCGGGAAATGAGTCCCGGACAGGGTTCGAACCTGTAGCCTTCTGATTGCTGGTGAGACGCTCTAACCATTGAGCTACCGAGACTCAGATGGAGAGCGAAGGTTGCAATGATGTACTGGTTCGATTGATACATGTACTGCCTATGCGGCAGTCACTATATATCGGTAATTCTTGGATTTTTTAAAAGTCAAATATATTTGTCGCTTACTTTTGCATTTCGTTTCTTCTCCAGTCCAAACGTTCGACGAGGTGCAAATTCTGTTTCTTGAATGAATGAGGTCATATCCGGGCGAACACGTAAAATGACAAATATGCTCTGTTGAATAGCCTGAACAATTCATGATGCCGTTCACAGGAGTATATATTGGGAAGCAAGGTCGACCTAATAGAATACATATCGAGATTTCGCATTAGGGAAGCGGGTGAATCAATTACATATATATATTTAAAAAAAATAACGTGTACGACAATGAGTATTTGTCATTTCTCCAATCGCGTTACATGCATGAAAAACGTCTAATCCTGTGGAGCTAGAGCACTTGTCACAAACCAAAATAACGAAATAATCACCTTGTTCCTTAAACTAATTCATGTTAAACTCTTAACTACTTAAAAATGTGTATTTTTGTTCTACATACCCAAACAATTCCTTCCATTTTGCAACAAATCAAACCCTGCCCTACAGGTGCAGTGATAACCTCCCAAAGTGTTCAAACAATTATGTTGGCAGTTGTGGGTATCAGTGGAACATTCATCAAAATCTAAGAGAAGACAGACAAAATTAACCGTTGCAGGTAACAGTTATCCCATCGACCAATAAAAGTGAAGGAAAACAGTGTCGGGCTGGTCTTTCATTGGGGGCGGTGCCATTGATTAATTCTCTATATAGTAATCAGCGTTTAAGTACACGCCATCATAGTCTGACGTCTGGTCTGACGTGACAGTCATTAGCATCTCGGAAAACAAACCGTTAAAGAACACCAACAGAAAGCTCGATCAGTATAATACATTTTGGCTATGTCAGAATAATCCGTCCGTTTTTTAAATCAATGACATGATCGTTATTCCAAGCGTGGTTCGCAACATTTGGTCCCTTTTGTCCTAATTTCATATTCCTTATGTGCTCCTTCTTTCTTGCTATAGTTCGAAAATATCTTCCTGTCTCACCAATGTAGCTCCAATCACATGGTATTTTATAAACGACATCTAGTTGTTCCTCAAAGGGTGGTCTGTATTTGAGAGAAGGGAATTCCTGTTGTAGTGTCTTTAGTGGTTTGTTAGTAACCCTAATTTACGTAATTAATGTCGCGTCAAAGTCTCAGTTAATCCGTTGAAGGCTGTAGTCTGACAGCCGAAAGCTCGTATCAATAAGAACTTTTATCAGTGAACGCTTGTTTTATATCATTAGAACAGGATTGTTTGAGTTGTTTAAGGTGCAGGACAATATGCTATTCTACTAAAGAAACAATAACACATTATCCATATATCTTATGTCGTATCCTGTTATTCTCATTAATATTCTTCTGCTTGTATATATATATATATATATATATAGGTGTATTGACGGCTGTAGTCTGACAGCCGAAAGCTCGTATCAATAAAAACTTTTATCAGTGAACGCTTGTTCTTTTATCAGTGAACGCTTGAAATTGCCGGGATGGCTAATAACGCGCATGCGCATAGAATGGTGTTGATACTTATTCTGTGACCCAAATGTTAATGGCTGCTGTGCAGACGCAACTGATTACTACATTTGCATGGGTATCTCATTAAGTTGGTCAAATTAATTATATTTGGTATGTTGTACTGTACAGAACTTACCATAACAAGATTTTGAATCAGATCCAAGGTAATATCCCTGTCGACAAGAGCATTTAAAGCTGGAAATTTGATTGGTGCAAATTTGGGCACATCCCGCAGTTTTGTCGGAGCATTCATTAATATCTACAACAATTAATAATTTAACCATATATTTACATACAAGATGAAAATTTTCGTGCAGTTATGGTAGTCACTAAATTTTTATTTAAATTTGTATTGTAAATATTGTGTTGTTTTCCTTTCTTACACATAAATTGGAGCCTTGCTCTGGTCGTGTGTGCTTTACCACATGTATTACTATGTTGTTGTCGTCGTCGTTTGTTTTCTTTGGATATTATTTATTTCAAATTGTTGTTTTTGCTGTTTGTTATCTTTAGATATTATTTATTGTAAATTATTACGTGATTAAAGTTTTATAAATAAATAAATTTAAATCACACAGACGTCCTTACCTTCGCACAACTTGTAATCTGCTTTGCTCTGTCGATATCCAGAGTAACATGTGCAGTTGTAACCTCCTGCATAGTTGATACACCTTTGCTGGCAGCCATGGTTATTTCCAGCACATTCATCATGATCTGTAGCAAGGAAAATATTTGAAAGACAGAAAACTTTACATGGTTGCATTTTCTAGGGTTTTCCCCACTACATTTATGCCGGTCGGGGATGTAACTCTACCCCCAAAACCAGTGTTGTTAGATGAATGTTTTTCACGTTACAGGAGAATGCATGGGTATTAATTTTCTTCTAATATAAGGTAAATGCCATTTGCTCGCAATTGAAGCCTAAAATAAGCTGCAGTTTTTACAATATTTCGAATTCTCGTGTATGGCGTACTGTAGTTGTTCCTGGTACTGTAAGACAGTGTTTCTCGGGGGTCTGATATATATATTATATAGCCTCATATGAACAGAGCCTAAGCCACTGCAAAACACAAGAACATTTCTACTTCATTTCAACTGCTGAAATTAAAAAGAATTTCTGAACATCTCTAATTCTTAATTATCAATATATATATAAATATAAATATATATATATATATAAATATAAATATATATATATATATATATATATATATATATATATATATATATATATATATATATATATATATATATATATATATATATATATATATATATATATATATATATATATATATATATATATATATATATATATATATATATATATATATATATATATATATATATATATATATATATATATATATACACGTTGTTTCGCTGTTCCACAGTTCATCAGTGTAGCTTGGTACAATCTAGATATGGGCATGAGTACTAATTATACACAAACGATTGCCAGTGACAACCGCTTGTGGGATAAACAGCGGTCATGCGCACATCCAGAGAGCGTGAAGCGGTATAGGGCCAGAGTGCTCAAACTACCACAAGGGTAGTGTATATATATATATATATATTTCGTTTCATAGTTGATTTTAATCCGTTCTTACCCATACAGTCTCTCCCATTTGTTGCCAGGTAATGTCCTGTTGGACAACTGCACTTATAACTTCCATCCAAGTTATGACACATTCCTTCACATCCGTGGATAACACCGCTCCTCGGGTCGCATTCATTGATATCTTAAACAAAACGGTGGAAAAAACAAGACTTTCCATCAAACAGTTTGAGATTTTCAGGAATTTAAAGGTTCTGAAACTGAAACTCAAAGCTAATAGCTTGAAATAAGATCAAGTAAAAAAACTTGAAATAAGTTGATATAACAAAAATAAACAAATAAACAAAAATAACTAAATTTCACCAATTTACTAAATATCACCAATTCTCCACATAGTTTAAACGATCTAATAGAGCCAAGACAAAGTGCGTATTGTATTGTATTGTATTGTATTGTATTGTATTGTATTGTATTGCATTGCATTGCATTGCATTGTATTGTATTGTATTGAAGAACTGCGGAGATACGAATTTTAACCACTTTGAAGTTTGCCGAGTTTCCCGACCATATATCGAGTGACTATCCCTGCAGTAATGCATGGTTTGGTGTTACTACCAAATATGAATCGATAATGGTGGGTGACATTTCTTTTACCTTTACAAGAGTTTGTCAAACCAGTATTCTGGATATAACCGTTGTTGCACGGACAGGTGTAACTGCCTTGATTATTGACGCAATAGGTGTTGGTCCCACAAGTGTCTCGTCCTGATGTACATTCATTGACATCTAGAAAAAGGTGAAGGTTTCCAAAGTTAGTAGAATTAAATCATATACAGTACCAATAACATATATTTCGGAGAAGAGTGTTTTAGTAAAAAATACTACAATGCCTGAATTTGTCTTTTGCCTCTTATATCTGACCCCGTAATGGAGCAACAAGCTCTGTGGGACATCGCTGCCACCTTTTCGGCAAAGCTTATAAAAAAAAATTTAAAAAAATAAATAAATAAAAAATACATAAATCTCCCTACCTCTGCATCTTCGCTGGTCAGACGCTAGGTAGTAGCCAACCCTACATGTACATCTGTAGCTTCCCTGAGTGTTGCGACAACCTGGCTTGTAGCTACAACGGTTTCGACGGTTTTGACTGCTTCGACACTCGTCAATATCTGAAAGATTAACGGGAACTTTTTATTTGTCCACATTTCGTAACCATTTTATCTATGCATGGCCGCGTTCCTAATTTCTTTTCATCAATTTGAAGACAAACTCGTATATAACTGTTAAAAACCAACTCGCTGTACCACAATATTCCCCTCGCAAGCGAGGGTGATAATCTCGCCGCGGCGGGGATGCATTTCTCACGAATAGTTTGTATATATATATATATATATATATATATATATATAAACATGGTAGGACAAACTCCTTATAAGGAAGTAAAAAGTCGTTTTGGGTGATCTGTTTGAATCAGACAATATTTGGGAAGAATTAACGCGCTAGCGTGGTGGCGATTGCCGATTTGTGATCTGACGAACTACGTACATAACGAGGTTTTTACGAAGGGTATACGCGTTTGCGTAATATAACAGGTACATGTGTTATGTATTTAGACTTGCTAATTCCAAATCTGTTTTCAGAATTGAAAATGGTTAAATATTGATCGAGATAACGTTCAAAGTATACGACGAAGCGTTCGGGCCCACTGCCTGATTGCCGACTAATTTCTAAGTATATAAACCGTTTTTACGAAGGGTATGCACGTTTGCGTAATGTAATAGAGGCGTATGTTATGTATTTAGACTCGATAATTTCAAATCTGTTTTCAAAATTGAAATCGAGTAAATATTGGCCTAGATAACGTTCAAAATCGAAGTACGACGAACCACCATGGGTGTAGCCTGCGTAGCCGGCGCTTTTTTAGGTTGGGGTTAAAACCATGGGTGGGGAAAAGAAACTCTAGGGGTGGTGTGTCGGGGGGGGGGGGGGGGAGAGTGGCGCACGCGGCGCTCGCCCCCCCCCCCCTTTTAAATCCCGCAAACAAGTGTTTTCTGTTTTTTACCATGTCAATGGTTCTACTTCTGAGTTTTTCTGAATACTTCTGAGTTTATATAAGTGTTTCATAATCTTGATGTCCTTGCCCTAATTTCGCAAAAATTCTTATCAGAAATCGCCGGAAAAGCACTTATGGGCTTTGCAAAATTAAACATTTTCCTGGGGGGCATGCCCCCCGACCCGAATGCCTCAAACATACACCACAACGCGATGATTCTTCATGTGCGCCCCCCCTTTCGAAAAACCCTGGATCCGCCACTGGTTAGTGGTAGTCTGTGCCTCGAAAAGTCGATCTAATTTTTCCTTTATTACAAACATTGAATTTTGTTTTATTTACAAATTGGAATAGATGTAGCAGTTATGATTGCAGTTATATAGTTATGCTTGAATTTTATAACCACTATGTAATATCCATTTGTGTTGATAAAATAATAGAAGTTTTAATTACCGCTGCGGCAACGTGAGCCCGTCCAACCACTTGGGCAGCGGCATGTATTTGGTTTAGTACAAGAACCTCCGTTTTGACAACCACCGGTACAAATAGCTGTAAGATAAAATAGATAAATTCCGCAAGGAATAAATAACTTTGTTAGATCGATAATAATGGAAACTTTATTAATATAAATTTTTTCTTATATATTTACAATTGCAAATCTCACTTCTTATAATAATAATAATAATGGAAACTTTATTAAATGACTTTTTAGTAATATACTAAATAAATAACTGTAAATCTCGCTTATTTAAGGTAACTTACAATCGGCTACTTGAATCAACACTAACAATATATAACTAATAACTATACATAACAACATAAAACAAATATATAGCACAATAATTTTAAAATAATTTTTTATTCCACAAATCTATCGCTCTGTATAAAAAGGTGCGCTGACCTGCAGCTGAACTACACCGAGGGATCTGCAACATGTTCTTATTTCTAGTATTACGATTATGGACTTGCGATCTAATGATGAACTTATCACATAGGTAAGGTGAAGCTAAGCCTTATAGGCATTTAAAGGTCATTACAGCATCTCTTAACGTTAACATATGACATACAGGCAGCCAGTTCAACTGTCTCAAAGCTAGGATTATGTGCTCATATGTTCTAGTATGGCCGTAATTATCCGTGCAGCAACGTTCTGTCAACGTTCAACGCCCTGACAGAGGCTGGCAGTGCACTTGGAAACCACTGAGGTAACATGCTCGTCGTAGGTCAAAGAAGCGTCCAAAATTACTCCAAGATCTCTAGCCGAAGGAACTGGCAAGATCTCTTTACCAAGAAGAGTGACATGGAAACTGTTCGGTACTTTGTTTAGCATTTGGCGTGTCCCCAGCAAGAGAAGATAACTTTATTATAGTTAGATAACATTATTAGATAGATATCTTTGTTATATAGATAACTTAGCTAATACTAATCCTAGTAAACCTAATATTAACCCTAATACTAACCCTAATATTAACCCTAATACAAACCCTAATACTAACTCTAATACTTAATACTAACCCTAATATTAACCCTAATACTAACCCTAACCCTAATACTAACCCTAATATTAACCCTAATACTAACCCTAATACTAACCCTAATACTAACCCTAATACTAACCCTAATACTTACCCTAATACTAACCCTAATACTAACCCTAATACTAACCCTAATACTAACCTTAATATACTAACCTTAATACTAACCCTAATCTTAATACTGGCGACCTCTTGTGGATGCTAAAATAAATCGTCCCAAAAACGACTCGGACCCAATACCTCACGGTCACCTGAACTGCGAGTATCCCATCTAGCCACGACTGGTATACAATACCATTCAAAATCAGACTAAATTAGGAGCTAAATTGAGCTAAATTAACAATTACAAAAAAGTGAAACTAAGAAGCCTTACGTATTGTGCATTCGTAACCATATTTAGATTTCCATCCTGAATAACACGTGTAATATCGTGTTGTCCTTGCAACTAGTTTTTCCCTCGATGACCAAAGGTAGTAGTAAATGCGCCTGAAATTGCAATGGAAATGCTTCTTAGTATATTGAACACTAATGAGCCGAGGTCTGTGTTAAAATTTGCTCTGGCGATTTCATGCCAGTTTAGATCCGTTTAAACTTGCTAGAAATTACTCTGAGAAGTCAGGAAAGCCTATTTAAGAGATCATAATTTCAAATATTTTCCGGTTCGTCGTACGTAGATTTTGAACGTTATCTCGACCAATATTTACTCGATTTCAATTTTGAAAACAGATTTGGAATTAGCGAGTATAAATACATAATACACGTACCTATTATATTACGCAAACGTGTATGCTGTATATCATTCACGTAAAAACCTGTTTATGTACCGGGTGACCCAAAAAAAAGTACTCCGGTTTGATTCATAATAACTTCTAAACAAGTGAAGCTATTAAACTGAAATAACTTTCATTAGATAGAGGGAAGACTAGTTTAGATTTTGATATATTACAGTTGTATTTTACTTACAAATTCACGGAGATATTAATGTTCAAAATAGGTAGCATATTTCTGGATGTGTCTAAAATATGCAAAAAACGCCGTATCAAATTCTTAATGTTGGATGTCTCTGGGGAGTTGCATGTTATGTCTTATGGAGTTATGGTTTGATTGTGTTTCATTCTGAGTTTATTGTGAACATGAACAAATTTGGAATGTACCACATGATCAGCAACCGTAGAATTTAGAAGAGCTTCGCAGCATGCCGTAATCTAGAACAACGAATGATCCATGACTCCTTCGACGCAATGGTGTCACGGGCTAGGCAGTGCATTCGTGCTAGAGGACACGCGATTCCGAACGAATAAATCTTGCTTGTATTTTGTAAATAATAATACTTCGTTTCATAATAAACAATTTGTCAAGTGTCATTTATTTACTGCTAATAGTGCGTGTTTCAGTTGAGCAAAGCTTGATTAATATTTGATACGGCGTTTTTTGCATATTTTAGACACATCCAGAAATATGCTACCGAGTTTGAAAATTAATATCTCCGTGAATTTTTAAGTAAAATACAACTGTCATATTTCAAAATCTAAGTTAGTCTTCCCCAGTGGCGAAGCTGGTCCCAAATGGGAGGTCATGCTAACTAATAATCCGAGCGCCGAAGGCGCGAGGCTTTCTAGAGGGGTCCGGGGGCATGTCCCCCCGGAAAATTTTGAAATATAGATTCCCGTAAATGGCATTTCCTGCATTCTGAGCGGTGATTTTTCAGCTCAAAGGTTTATAAAATTTCATATTTTGGACCGTTTCTCTTTATATCAGAGCGCATCAGCATGCCTACGAACTAGTGCAAAGCAAAATCAGCCGTCGCACGCAGGCTAGCCCGCCCTCAACCCTCCCAATGCATAACGCCTGACACGCAAATTTTAATGTAAACAGTAAACACGGCAATGCTATTTTTTCTAATATCTGTTCGATTGAAGGTCTTCGTGTGACAAAACGTTTAAAAAAATCAACGGCAAGGTATACGAAACATATCTTTTACAAAATTATATCGCTTTAATGGACATAAAAGTATTGAATCACCGGGTAAACGTCGAATAGATCTTGAAGCCATGTCCTTTGATTTTAATTTAAAGACGAGGTTTGGGTACTTTACTCGCTTACGCATTTTCTCATAACATCTGATATTCATATTTTAAGTAGACGAAACGTACAGCGTTCGATTCGCCAGATTCAAGTTATCATTTCGATATAGAATTTATTTAAATCAGACAAAAACAACGTTTAATTTCTTAATAATTAATATTACGGAGTCTCACGGATAAATGTCAACACAGCATATTATAATATTTTCCTGTCCTTCGCCCTTCGGGGCTGTCCATTCCGTCTTCATTATTGATCTCTCATCCGTGCTTCTGTCGTCTTGGAGAGAATCTTTGCAATGGTTTGCCGGTTTACAATTCTCGGTAAACATTTTCAACTGCGATTCATTGCCAATAAAACGAAAGAAAGACGAATGGCCAAGAACCGGCATTGGTCGCTGTCCAACAAGAAGATTTTCTCATTGATGTTTCGAACCGAAAACGGTTTTCTAAGCAGTTCACAAACAAGGACTGTTTGGACAGAATCAGAGCTCGTTGATGCCATGATAAATCAAGGATCTCCTTAAACAGACGCACTGTGCAGTCAGGCCATACTGTAGTTGGTAAGGCGGAAAGCTAATATTTTGGGCTATCAGGCTATGGTCATGCTCATCCAAAATAGCATGACCAGCTTGTCTAAAATAGGCAAACTGAGCATGCGTCAAGTGCCGTCAACCAATCATATTTCGAGAATAAGCATGACTGTTCATATAGCTGGTCATGCTATTCACAAAGAGCATGACTTGGGCCAGGCTGAACAAAAGAGCCTGGGAATGAAGACGGCGGTTTTAGACGCCCGATCAATCAGGGACGGATAAGGAGCGAGAATATCCGCGTAATATGCGTGAACTATTATTGCTTGTTCTCTTCGAAATGCACACGACTTCAAAGTTCTAAGGAGAGATTTCAAATAAAGTAAATAAAAGCAAACAAAACTATATATTTTCAGGAAATTTTTAGTCATGCTGAGCATGACTAGCATGACCGCTAGCTTCGCCTTCCCTCTATCTAATGAAAGTTATTTCAGTTTAATAGCTTCACTCGTTTAGAAGTTATTATGAATCAAACCGGAGTACTTTTTTTGGGGTCACCCGGTAGTTCGTCAGATCACACTGATCTAGATCACAATTCGCCAATGGCCGCCCTTCGCCCAAAATCTAAATATTGTCCGATTCAAACGTATCACCCAAAACGACTTTTTACTTCCTTATAAGGAGTTGGTCATAAACAGGTTTTTACGAAGGGTATGCACGTTCTCGTAATATAATAGACAGGTATGTTATGCACTTATTGAGATAATTCTCAACCTCCTTCCCAGGGCATTTTGCCTCCACGGCGGAAGGTCGGCGAAAATGGCCCTGGAATCGGCTGGTCAATTCTATAATCCGATTGGCTTGTCATAAAACTCAATTAATTCAGCCGAGTATAATTTATTCATCTAAATCTGAATGCTGTCTTCAAATTTTACAGCAAATTAGAAGTGATAGCTTTCGCTAAATTGGATATATGCTTCTTCATGCCTTTTGTAAGAAATAACCATGGATGTATGGTGGATTATTAAGCTTGTTAGCTGCTTTTATGCCGACGAATGCTGACACGAACAACTCTGAAGAGCATATTGAACATTTCTCAATTATTCAGGTCAACAAAGTAGACAAAGGCAATGGAACAAAGACCAACACCCAGAAATTCTGGGTGTCATGTGATCAGCCGATACCAGGTCCATTTTCGCCGACCTTTCACCGTGGAGGCAAAATGCCCTGGGAATGAGGTTGCCTAATTTTGTTTTCAGAATTGAAATCGATTAAATATTGACCGAGATAACCATTTCAAAAATCTACGACGAAGCGGGCTTTTGCCATTTGTGATCTATAAATACAGGACGTGCGATAGTTTTGCCGATTAATTTCTTAAATTAAAGTGCCTATATCACTTGTGGGATCTTTACATATTTATAGTAATTGGAACATTCTAAGAAGATTTGTACTATATCTTCTCAGGCGAAAATTTCATCTTCATGGACTTTTTTCCAGTTAAAGTTACCGGATATGACATCAAAGGAGGAATTTTTGAAGCAAGAAACAAAAGAAAACTGATTTGCATTTCCTCCTTTGATGTCATATCCGGTAACTTTAACTGCAAAAAAGTCCATGAAGATGAAATTTTCGCCTGAGAAGATATAGTACAAATCTTCTTAGAATGTTCCAATTACTATAAATATGTAAAGATCCCACAAGTGATATAGGCACTTTAAGTACCGATAAACAGGTTTTTACGAAGGGTATGCCTTCGCGTAATATAATGTGCACATATGTTATGTATTTAGACACGGTAATTCCAAATCTGTTTCCAAATCTGATTGCGAAACATATTACACTTGCGGTCAAAAGAACTGCTCACTCGTGGTGCAGTTGACGATATTAACCAATATCATACCAAAACTGGAAAAAAATACAGCAAAAAGTTTTAATATTTAGTAGGCCCTCCTCTGGCCCTGATGACAGCTGCACGCCAGCAAGACATGCTGACTATTAAATTATTATCTGATGGGAAACCTTCCCAAGCAGAATTTATAGCAGTCCACATTTCTTTAACACTTGTTGGATTTGATATTTGATGATGTTCCTGGATCATTGTCTTAATCCCGATTGGATTGAGATCAGGTGACTGTGCAGGCCAATCCATGACTGTGATTTGCTCATCATTAAACCATTCCCTAACTAGCCTGCAGGTGTGACATGTCACATGTGGCATTATCCTACTGAAATGATCCAGCAACTGGTGAATGACATCAAGTGAGTGGTTGAGACACGTGCATTTTCGAGAATATTGATGTAACCTTCTCCATTCAGGCTAATCCCCACACCATGATCCCACCACCTCCATGTTTCACTGTTGCAGGTTGGAGGCAATCTTCCTTAAATTCCTCCCCTGCCATCCTCCTGACATACGCTCTGCCATCACTCCTATGCAAAATAAACCTGGACTAATCGCTAAAAATAACTTGGGACCACTGTTCAGCTGTCAAATCGTTGTGGGTTGGTGCAAACTGCAAACGAGCCTTCTTGTGTCGCGATGTTAGGCGTGGCTTGTTTCTCGGTTTGCAGCTAATGAGTCCAGCCTCTCTTAGCCTCCTTCGGGGTTGAAGTAGACACACTCACACCATACACAAGCTGAATCTCTGGCTTTACCTCTGGATCAGACTTGCTTTTTTCTGACCAGGTCTTCTCTCCTTGTGTCTTTCTCTTTCATCCAATTAAATAAGTTGTATTTGAGCAGTTCTTTTTGACTGCCAGTGTATAAATTCTGATTAACTTTTTAAAAGTTGATATTATAACAGTTTATCAACTGTTATAATATCAATTGTTTGTGTTCATATTTAAATGCATTTTTATGCAAGCCTTTATACAACTGTTCAACTTACATCTGTTTAATATTACACATGTTCATGAACTACTATATATATATTGTGAATAGATGTTGAGAACGGTTACAACACAAGGGGAGTCAACAAGGGAGGGGGCAGACGTGAGACATCTGCAAATGTGCCAGGGGAAGATGAAGCATGTGCAGGGGGCCCTGGCTGTGCATAATGAATGTCTTACCCCAGATAGATGTCTAACGTAGCTACCCCAGAGTGCCCCAGAGTACCTATGGTCCAGCAAGCTCATTGTGAGCTCCATATATATGTAGAACTCACTGCTCTGGTATTACCTAAACCATAACCGCGTGGGTACGAGGCTGTACTACCTCCGCTGCGACTTTGACTTCAATAAGCGCACCACTTATTTTCTCAATTTTGAACAATATCACGACTGCCTTGGATTTCGAGGCAGCACTTCCCTTACGATAGTTACTTCTAGTTATTATATATTCTTTGAAATAATTAATATAAAAATTTTGTCTGATAGAACAGACGGACGAGGGGTTGTTGCGGATGCGTATTTCTAGTTCTGCGAGTAAAATAACTTATCCGTATAAAATAGATTGTACAATTAACCGCTCTAGGAATTAATGCTGCAGAAAGCGTGAAATTATTAGAACTTACCGGCAGGCTCTTTTATGATTCCAGCACCACATAAAATGTGCTTTGCAGGTCCGGCTGCAAGTTTCTCGGGATTTTTTCTCCTTGATTGCCGTTTGCTCATAAACATAATACCTCTGATACCATGTTTTGACATTTTTTCTAGACAACGAATAGAAAATATATATATATATATTATATATATTATATATATATATATATATATATATATATATATATATATATATATATATATATATATATATATATATATATATATATAGGTAATATTTGGCATTTCACTCGATTAAACTACATGTTCATAAGGATTTGTGGTGAAGGAAAACTTCGAGTGTTGGAATATATACATTTTAAGACCAAACCGGAACCAGTTGCGAAAAATGCAACTTCAAGGCCTTCCGGCTGGAATTGAACCCGCGATCTTGCAATGCTAGTGCAGTGCTCTGACCACTGAGCTACGGAAGCCATTGCCGATCGAGAGCCTAATCACCACCACTATATATAACATATATATATATAGTAACCACCACTATATATACAGAACTCGTGACTAGGCTCTCGGCAACGGCTTCCGTAGCTCAGTGGTCAGAGCACTGCACTAGCATCGCAGGGTCGCGGGTTCAATTCCAGCAGTAATTAAGGCCTTGCAGAAGTTGCATTTTTCGCAACTGGTCCCAGTTTGTTCTTAAAATGTATATATTCCAACACTCGAAATTTTCCTTCACCACAAATCCTTATGAACATGTAGTTTAATCGAGTGAAATGCCAAATATTACCTATAATATACCCAGAATCTTATCCCGGCGTTGGCTCTAATCAACGGCTTCCTATACTATAGCTCAGTGGTCAGAGCACTGCACTAGCATCGCAGGGTCTCGGGTTCAATTCCAGCCGGAATTATTCCAACACTCGAAATTTTCCTTCACCACAAATCCTGAGAATATATATATATATATATAATATTACCTATAATATACCCAGAATCTTATCCCGGCATTACCACCACCATGCTATATACAGAACTCGTGACTAGGCTCTCAAAAACGGCTTCCGTAGCTCAGTGGTCAGAGCACCGCACTAGCATCGCAGGGTCGCGGGTTCAATTCCAGCCGGAAGGCCTTGAAGTTGCATTTTTCGCAACTGGTCCCGGTTTGGTCTTAAAATGTATGTATTCCAACACTCGAAATTTTCCTTCACCATAAATCCTTTCAACATGTAGTTTGATCGAGTGAAATGCCAAATATTACCTATATACATATATATATATATATTATATATATATATATATATATATATATATATATATATATATATATATATATATATATATATATATATATATATATATATATATATATATATATATATACGTGTAGGTTTTGGTCTACGAAATGCAAAGAGTGCTCAACAACATATAGTTAGAGCAAATAATAGATTTTATAATAATAGATTGACAGATGAAACAAGTTGTAGCAGACCAGTTTTGAGGTAAGCGAATATATATATATATATATATATATAAATATATATATATATATATATATATATATATATATATATATATATATATATATATATATATCTTCACAGTTAAGAGCGTTTATGTTCATTTGAGCAGCCGACGACACTGTCTAGCGCCCATTATACATGTATACGCCATCAATTATAGACATCATAACGCCATCAATTAGCCATCATACGCAGTAAGGACAATTTATGTGTTGATAAAAAAGATATTATTATATTTTATTTGCTTTCTACGGGTTATTTTATAAAAGAAATAGAAAACATTTTTATCCGTGTTCCCATACGTTATAGAAACACTCGTGGAAGTTTGGGAGAACTCGAAATCGCGTGAAACACTCGCCTACGGGCTCGTACGTGTCCCCACTATGATTTCTCGGCGTTCTCCCAAACTTCCTCTCGTGTTTCTATAACTGTATGTAAACACGGAAAATGTTTATTATATTCTATTTCTTAATTGTATATATATATATATATATATATATATATATATATATATATATATATATATAATATTATAATATTATTAATCGGAATTTTCACATTTTACAAAATGATCCTGAGACGTCAGCCATTTTCACCGACAACCCTTTGGTATCTTTTCGCCGTAATAAAAACATTCGTGACTCCTTAGTACATAGTGCCCTTAAACAAAATACCTCGGCACCAGCGGGAACATTTTCTTGCGGCCGTTCCCGCTGTAACACATGCGCTTTTCTCAATCCCACTACAGTTATATACTGCCCCCAAATTCGACCACACAATCCGTCATGCTTTTTCATGCACGTCCACCAACCTAATTTATTGCATTTCTTGCGATAAATGCCCTAAAATCTACATCGGTGAAACTGGGCGACGTCTTTCAGACAGGTTTGCTGAACATCTTCGTTCCGTGAGGATCAATGATGGTGACAAACCTGTAGCCCGCCATTTCAACAGCTCCAACCATTTGGTTTCAGACATGAAAGTCTGTGCCATCCTTCCCATTTCCGGTGGCAACGATAACCGCAAGCGGCAAGAAAAGCGTCTCATTTTTAAACTTGGCACCACACATCCTCTTGGTCTTAACGAACGTTTTTCTTTTATTTAACTTCCTAAAAGTTTTTTATTATTTTAGTTTGCTTGGAACTTTTTATTATTAGCTTATGCACTTTCATTGCTTTTCAAGTCTTTGCTTCTATTATTATCGCCTAATCCCTTTGAATATTGGACCTGTCATTTTCCCCACCCCCTCAGTCTGCTTATTGATCGACTTTAAAAATAGCAAATGATTTAACTTTTCCCATCTCATTAATTATTAGTTAGTTTATTTCCCGTGCATTTGATTGGCTACTTTCTACCTATGACACCCTTTTGGCATTATATAAGCCCTATTTATTTTATTTCATCTCGTCTTACTCTGATGAAGGGCTCCGCTCGAAACGTCAGTATCTCGTCACTAAATTCTTGGCAGTTTACCACCTTTTCACTTTGCTATATATATATATATATATATATATATATAGTACAATATAATATATATATATATATATATAATAGTACAATATTATATATATATATATATATATATATATATATATCATGTATATATATATATATATATATATATATATATATATTATATATATAATATATATATATATATATATATATATATATATATATATATATATATATATATATATATATATATATATATATATATATATATATATATATATATATATATATATATGAAAATTTGACTGCCCCAACCGGGAATCGAACCCAAGGTCTCCGAATCAACGCATCGGCGCTCTAACCACTGAGCTATTGAGACACGGTCAGTACAGTCAAACATCATATACATATATTTATACAACGCCCCGACTCTCAAATCTCTACAGGAAGACATATTCGCCAAGTGTTCACTTACAGCCAGATGTCTATATATTGTTTATGTCGTATTTGCTCCTTATGTAAAGTCACTCTGTTTCTTAGGTTTTCAGTTTGTCCAATATAAAAGCTTTCACACTTGGTGCATATGATTGTATAAACAATGTTCCTTGCTTTACAATTCATTGCCGATTTTATTGTCCAAACTTTTCCATTTTTTAGTGTAATCGAGTTGTCGGTTTCCAAGTATAGTTGCAGGTCGTCACTTGGTGAAATGCAACAAATGCTGATTTACCAATGTCAAGATTCAAGCAGACTTATTATAGAATCTAAAGAAAACGAAATAATTTCACTGCTTCAACCAGATCTCAATTCAAATTGAAAAACAATGCCTTTTAACAAATTCAATACAAGACGCTCCATTGAGCGTTAAGTCGCTGGGGTATCAAATGTAAATCAGCTTTTTAAAATTTCCCAAACTTTTATTAGCTGACTATAACGTAGATTATATTGCAAGGAACCATGGCTTCACCTTATTAGTCTTATTATAGTAATATATCCGATGATCAGTGATGAAGTCATGGGGGGGATAGAGGTACAAATGTTCCAAGTGAACGCAGTAACAGCTTTTGGTCTTATGCAATGCAATTATTAATACATCTCCTTCGTGTGGGTGCGGTTTTCTTTATGAAACTGTCTCTCACTTCTTTTTTGATTGTGACCGATATGCTGCTCCTCGAGATACTTTGCTCACCTCTGCTGCTCTCTTGCTTGGTGCAAGATGGTCAAATGCTAGCAAAAGGACTCGTCTTAAATGGTTTCTTAAAGGAATTCCCAATGAAGTTTCCTTTCATACTAATGTATGTTTGTTCTTGAGTGTTCAAAAGTTTATAGTTGATTCGAATCGTTTTAAATGATCTGACCATCTTTGCTCTATGTTAAGTTTCTTTTCGTCTGCTCGTTTCTTATCTTGTCATATTTTTTATGTAATTTTTTACAAGAAAGAAGGCAAAAGCTCCCAAGATAAGCCTATGGCTTTTGGAGAAATTGCCTATAAATAAATATTGTTTATATAAAATTATTAATATACACTTGAACAGACAGGTATTTGCATTTTCGACACAAAAGCCTTTGCATACTCTTGCATGCAATAAAAAACTTTCTAATCTGAGCAGAGCTTGCCCTATAAAGATAGCCAGTCCGTACTCCTTTGTCTTTGACATTGTAATTTTAACAACAGTCACACATTTCAAACTGTTATGCCTTTTGGTATATTTGCTTAGTTTGTAAATTCGTAACTCGTAATTAAGGCTGCTTATACTAATTTTCTCAAGAAATAGACATTAAATCATACACAAAACTACATATTATTATTTTATTGAGTCAGTTATTTCGCACTCTAAAGTATTTGATAACATTCAGTTTAATTCCGTGAGCTTGCAGTATGTATGTCGGTACGAATTGCAGCCCTTAATACAAGAATTTCAGTCTTCGATATAATATTTGTGAGCCAGCCCACTTTATCCTTCCTTTATCAATATATTTTTCACATGATCAAACCAAAAAGATAAAACCTGCGATTATCCACTCCTGGTACGGTCGCCATCTTTAATTTATTTCCCAGAGTGCCTCCACTTTGAGAAGTTTCAAATTTCTTTGATAAGTGCCAAAATTGGAATTTGACTTCAAAACGCCAAGTATATTTATTGCAAAAAAATGCGCAGATATTCCCCTTTCTACACTTCGATTTGCTATATTCCTTCGTAGACTATTAAGACCTATATTTTGCTTACATGAAGTATGTCATTTTGTAACGTACGAAATTTGTTTGGAGATTGGAGATTGGAGAAAGGAGATTGGAGAAAGGAGATTGGAGAAAGGAGAAAGGAGAAAAATGTCAACCGAAACCTATAGTCGTTGTTGCCCCAGCGACTAATAAGTAAAAAGATGACGTAATACCATAACACTTAACATAACAATTACACTTGACATGTAAATATTATAATATATTCATAAATACCCCAACCACTCATTAGTTACTTCGCACAGCGAAAACGTTTGTGCATTAAAGTTTTACTATAAACGAGTGGTTACTATAATGTTGTTTCCTTCTGGTTGTCGAATGAAATTTTATCTATAATACAACACTTGTGTTTTATCATATATATATATATATATATATATATATATATATATATATATATATATAATATATATATATATATATATATATATATATATATATATATATATATATATATATATATATATATACATATATATATATATATATATATATATATATATATATATATATATATATATATATATATATATATATATATATATATATATATATATATATATATATATATATACAGACACGTGTTTCGCTGTGTCAACCGCTTGTGGGACAAACAGTGGTCATGCGCACATCTAGAGAGCGTGATTGCGGTGTAGCGCCAGAGTGCTCAAACTAGCACAAGGGTAGTGGGCGTTTCACTCGATCAAACTACATGTTGAAAGGATTTATGGTAAAGGAAAATTTCGATAAAAAAATCTTTATTTTACGAACGTCAAGTCTGCAGGTACAATTTACGCACGCAAGGTTGGAGAGTCAAAGTTACGAAGCTCAGTTGTGGTACCCATAACGTACGAGATCTCTTGAAGTCTTTCATTATAGAATTCAGTCTTTCCTTGACATTTCTAAGCAGTAAAGTCATATACGTACAACGCAACTATATATTAGCTACTTGAATATGCAACGGTCGCAGCCTTGACATATGGGTAGTATTTCTAGTAGCACATATATTTAGTAGACAGCCAAGTATACTAACGACCACAGGCTTTTTCTGGAAATAAACGTAATCTACGGAAACGATCAATCATCATCGGAGAGCAAAAATACATGTATGTTGATAGCTTGCCGCACTCTTGAACTTGAACCTGGTTGACACATTTTTTCTTTTCACCTAAAGATTTCCCAGATAAAAATGCCAAACGTCCATGACTAAGAGCCATGCACCAAGATTTTAACGCATTGTACAGACGTTGTTCTTGCAGTAAGGAAGCCTCGTTCTTTTATATATTTTAGAGATCTGAGTATAGGGATAGGCTAGACGGGTTTTAAGGATTAATTAAAAATGTATAAAGGATTTATATATATATATATATATTGCTGTAATCATGATTGGGCATGCGAGCTTGAATTAGTTGCCAAACGATACATGATGCCACGGATGGACGATAACCATTGAGCTACTGAGACTCAGATGGAGAGCGAAGGTATACAGCACGGGTTTGCCGTCCTCTACTATGAATTCGGCTAAGGGCTATTCATCTAGCTATAATAACATTATGGACTCACATGAATCATCATAAAAAACCCTGGAAAAGTTTTCAATCCTTTGCAATATCACGGTATATTGACTGTATAGTGGCTATATTATCCGGCTGATATATTCCGGCAATATATGATCCAGTTATATACATGCATGTTCTCCTAGATACATCGCGACAATTCAACATGGCTCTACGTGCAGGAGTACAATACAATACAATACAATACAATACAATACAATACAATACAATACAATACAATACAATACAATACAACACAACACAATACTATACAATACAATGCAATACAATACAAATTAGAATTGAATTAGAATGATATGTACACAATCGCGACGTTGGAGAAGATCTTTCATGGAATGCCATCCTAGTTGGTCAAGAACCGAGGTGATCATGTGGTCTAATTTCCTGCTTCCTGCAGATGTACTATTCTTGAAGTGAAAGTTCTGGATTAACTGAAGTTTAGCAATAGTAATAGAGTCCACGTAGGACCGATGTCTGTTTGACTATAGTCAAAGAAGAATTATACTCTACAAGGCAGGATATTTGTCAACTGCTGTACCAATTACGAAAATTGAGCAAGATGTTTCAACTTACCCGCTTGGCTGTAGACTGTTAGCTTGAGCCAAAAACATCAGGGTTAGCAAACACGAAAAATAAAATCCGGTCATATTGACTGGAGCTAAAATACGAAGCAAATATACGCTTATCTTGTTGTATAGAAGTAAATCGCCACCAATTGTGTCAGTCGTATGACCAGTTCTTAAAAACGAAAGTAGTGTGCTCTTCCTATATGTAAACGATTAACAGTCTTATATGATAGTTAATCGTTTACATATATGTAACCTGAAGCTGAGGGTATAATATTCTGATACTCGGCCAAGACAACGTGCTATATTTAGTTTTATTTGCATGCTTCACATAGTTTAATATGTTTTGTATTATATGGGATACCAGAAGTGAGCAAAACTTGCGTAGTTAGTTATACCTTGGTCCTTGACGTTGTAAAAGTGGCTATTTTTCTTTCAACGATTTGTGTGTAGTCAGACTGTTTGATTCTCATTACATACGTACAATACAATACAATACAATACAATACAATACAATACAATACAATACAATACAATACAATACAATACAATACAATACAATACAATAAACGTTATTTCATGAGGGTAACACCATTACAAATGTATGTATTCTCCCTTGTGGCCCTCAAATTATAAGAAAAAATACAATAAGTTAGCTAATAAAGTCGTGACACCTTGAAGTTATCAAAGGTGTACGTATAGATAAGAAATCCTTCGAAATAATGGCATTTATTGACGAGATAGTTTTTTGTTCCTTTGTAATGTCTTTTAGAGAATTCCATGATTTGATAGAAGTTCTTTTTAAAGAATTAGTTCTTGGCTTGGGAAGACGATATACCAGTTTACATCTAGTATTATTATAACGATGTTGGAATTTAAATGATTCAAGTTTATTACATAAGTAAAAAGGAATACTCCCATCGATAATTTTATACAATAAACTTATCTTACTTAAAAAGCAAAATTTGTCAATTGGTAGCCAATTTAATGTCTGAAAGTTTGTTAAAGATCTTGTATCAGTTGGAAGCATCGTCGTTAAAGGGTTTAAAGGGGCTATGTCACGATTTGCCTGGTTACTCAGCTAAGCGTACTTGTTGATTTTTTGTTCAAGACCCAGCTCCTTCTTGTTTCCCACCACGATTAGACATTAAATTGTCATTACGCTTTACTTATAACTCGTCCAAACATAACCCACCAACATGAAAATAACAAATACTAATCGACTAAATCGTAGAGCTTTCGCTTCGTTTTGATTTTGGATTCCGAATCAAAAATCAAAAAGTACGCTCAGCTGAGTAACCAGGCAAATCGTGACATAGCCCCTTTAAAATTTAACGCAATAAAAAGCTTAAATATTGCGCTTGGACTAATATTGCGTAGACTGCTACGGGGAGTGCGACACTCCCCCAAAAAATCTATTTACGAGTTTCAGTCGGCAGAAGTTATATTTTAGTCGGCAGAAGTTATATTTTAGTCGGCAGAAGTTATATTTTAGACAGTGTTCGATTTAACACGGACAAGTAGAATCATTAACTTTTAGCACTTATCAGTTTAAATTAATTTCAAACTACCAAATTTAAGACCCACAAATCTAATGTTGATGTTAAATGTTTTGTTTATATGTAAATGTAATCAACGAGAGAACACCAAAGACATATAAATTTATTAACATGTCATCATGTTTTCATTCCGTATTAAGAGTGCGTTATTAATGTAGGACTAATTAACCATTTCGCACCAGCTGACCAGGGTCAATTTAGTAGGCACCCAACGGAAAGACAATATTTTGACAAGCTTCCATTGATAGAATGTAGTGGTACAAGCTCGTGCGTCAGTTGGTTGAAATGAGCTACACCCCCTGTAAAATTTTCTGAGTACGGCCCTGAGACTGTTAATTGGTATGACGATTCACGGTTGGTTTTTATACTCAACAACGTTTGAAATCGCTTACTTTCCAAGCATTAAACCTTTCAATTGTCATTTTTTCTTCGAGCTTCATGGGACACAAGAGCGCCAACCAAGAGTTTTACTCACAACATCCCATAATGCATGACTTCTCAGGTTTATTGTTTTGTCGTTTTTGACAAATTTCATGAGTGGTTTTAATTACACAACGAAGTCAAGGCATATCTGGATACAAGTTAAATGAAGTTGTCAACACAAGGGGATGTTTTACTTGCAAGTTTGAGTGTATTTTCATCGATGAAATTACCAACGTAGTGTTGGCAAAAGCTACGTGGTAAATCTGTATTTTTCTTTGCTTTATTGCAGATAATTTAATGATAATATTTTAAAACAAAAATAAAAAAACTTTGTCGCTGTGTGATTATCGAGTTGTAATGACACCCCAGAAGCTAATAAAGCAATCGGCTATCGCCTCGTGTTTTACACGCATCTCTCAGTAAACTCAATGATCACGCGATAATGACTCGATAAACCAGCCGGACTCCTCGTTATCTAAATAAAAAGTATATATGTACTGGTCGTAAGACACACTGGATACTGAGGAACGAAAGTTAATGATACTGTACGTGTCAGGCCTACTGGTACCAATTATACACCTATATAGTTTAGTGCCAGAATTTGTAATTTATTCACATTATTAAAGTGCCCCTAACCTCAAACATTTTATTGTCCTATTTGGAAGAACTTTTAAAATGATAAAGTAACTTCTTTTGAAGATTTTTACTTCTTTACTTTCTTTTTGAGATATATCAGTTTGTTTGATATACAAATTTACGTCATATATCTTTGCGTTCATCAAATAAAAACACTAAAGTGTGAATAACACGTGTGCGTGTTTCTCCCGCAACACCAAGAATTCAACACCAAGTGTTCGAGAATGAAAGAGATACACACATTTCTCCAATAAGTCATTATGCATGTCTGACGCACATTCCGCATATTTGCATATAAAAAACAAACTGTTATATCTCAAAAAGAAAGCGAAGAAACGAAAATCTTCAAAAGAAGTTACTTTATCATTTTAAAAGTTCTTCCAAATAAGACAATAAAAACTTTTGAGGTTAGGGGCACTTTAAAGTATCGTATATTATCTACTTCAATCATTAATAATTCATGAGAAAAAGAGAAAGGAAATCACTACCGTGACGGTGGTTTTAAATGTGATAAAAAAAATCATAATGAGATACATAAACCTTATCTTAAACGCGCAATATCTGGAGGGCCTCCTAAGCTAAAACAAAAGTAAAAAAAAGGGTTTACACTGTTTGAAGATGCAAAACTATCTTTCATTCTGGTATACTAGCTATACCGCGGTCAAATCACCTGCAGGGTATGATATTCAAATTAGGACATCTCACGGAGATAATTTAGTTTCGTAAACTAAGTTCAGTTTACGAAACTAAATTATTTTCAAATTAGCCAGGAAATCTCACGCAGGCACGGAAATGCTAATCAGAGAAACTTGGTTTCGATTTCATATTATTATAATCAATTATAATAAAAACTATACGAAACTAAGTTACGAAACTAAATTATTTTCAAACAACACGCCACTCGGACTTCTTTTTTGCAGTTACGATCGCCGGCGTAACCCTAACACCCCTAGAGTTTTATCCTAACCCCCCTGCGCGATTTCCCCATCCATGGTCTCCAGACCTCGCACCAGTATGTAATATACATGTCTTCAGCTAATATCAACACAGCATGTTTACCGGAATTTGAGATCGCGGACCAACCCGTTTGGAAATCGCTCGTCATCTTAGCGTGTGTATAGTTGTAAGCATAGTCATTAGTGAGCGTATTAACGATCGACACAGTTGTCACTTGCTGATTAAGTCAGTTACTTTCAAAATCTACCAACATAGCCAGAGAACAGCTCGACCAAAAGCAAAGCTGTCAAAAAGAAAGAACTAGTGGCTATTAGCGCAACATGCCTCATGGTTCGCAAAAGCCTGACGGGAAATATTATTCGGCGCAATTTTGCAGATTTGTGGAACCCCAAAAATAATACTATTACTAATGAAACCGAAACCTCGCGCTACCACCGCCCGAGTAATTAGGACATCTCACGCAGGCAACGGAAATGCTAATCAGACAAACGCCTTGGTTTCGATTATTATAATTACGTCTCGGCAAAACTTTCGAGCGAAGGCCCTTCGTCAGAGAGTGGTTTATATAGACGATACATGGACGATCGTCAAGCTCTTATCCTCACAAAAATGTTTCGGTTAGACGTTCTAACTATTGAGCTACCGAGAGCAAAGGAGATGGTTATTGGTTAGAGCAAATGTTACAATGTGATCAATGATGTACTGGTTCGATTGATATATATTTAATGCCTGTGCGACCGTATATATGTAACCTTCGCTCTGCCGAATGTCTCACTGGCAATCAGAAGGTTACAGGTTCGATTCCTGTCCGGAACTCAGAATCATTTTTCTGAGGATATGAGCTTGGAGATCGTCCATGTATCGTCTGTCTACTCCAAGCTCTCCCACATTCACTACAGCAGTGTATATACTAGATTATCTGCAAGGTAGTGAATGCTGCCTTTTGTTTCCAGCGCACTGGATCTTCTAGCGTGGCTGCGTTTTTCCCAAGCACATGAAATATTACATAAGATATAATCTTTCTACAATTTGTCCAAAAACGTCAACAATGTAATGAGTTCCGGTAGTTTTATTGCTACATTGCTTTCCGGGAGATTTAAAACAAATTCTATCATTTTCAAAACAGATGCTACCTGACTGAAAACTCACCAGGAAACTGAATGTTAATTTTAAAACTCATGGTCGTTGTCATACACATCCGTGAGACTTATTGACGGCAATATGTTTGACGGTGTCGGATAGCGTTACGCGATTCCACGCCATCACTGGTTTATACTGTGAGACGTTCATCAACTCTCTCATTTTCGTTAGATGGAGAGCAATGTGGGTCTGAATATAGCTCTTATTTACTGAATATAGCTCTTATCTATTGAATCTCGTGCATCTCATCTTTGTTATACATAGCCAAACGTTGTCAATATAGACAAACCAATTCTGCTCGCAAATCATTATTGACTACGAATAATATCATATACAGCTATACAATCCACTTAATGAGTTGGAACTTGCAGTAATAAAATGACCGTACTTAAATACAGATTGGAAAAAACTTTTCAACTTCCCTACTCCCTCCAATTCAATGTTGAATGCAGCGTGCAGGGAACGTTCTAGAATGTGTTGGACCAGCCAGAGACATGTCACGCGGGTTTGTTGTTTGCAACATTGAACGGGGCTACAGGGGAAGAGGAGCTGTATGCCGCATTTAGAATATCTGTTGCAACAATTTTGTCGACAACAAGAATCTAGAGCGCACTCCCAAAAACCATTCTAAGACTAAGGCAAAACATCAATCTATCTACTATTAAGAACTTTTCAACTATTATCTTTTTGCATTAAAAACAACTATAGCGGGGGCACTTGGAAGACAATAGTTAATATGTGTTATCTAACCGAAATCTGCTATTTATACCCATGGAAACAAAACATTACAAAGTGAAAAGGTGGTAAACTGCCAATAATTTTAGTAACGAAATACTGACGTTTCGAGCGGAGCTCTTCATCAGGTCTTACCTTCATCAGGTCTTACTCTGATGAAGGGCTCCGCTCGAAACGTCAGTATTTCGTTACTAAAAATCTTGGCATGCAGTTTACCACCTTTTCATTTTGCTATATACATGTACTATCCAAAACACTGTCTACGCAGCACTCTACTTTTTTACCTACTTACTATGAAACAAAACATTCTCGGTTGTCGCTGTAAAACTCTGGAATTCATTACCAGAGCAAATTAAAATAACTGACTGTTTAAATTTAATTAAGAAATAAAAAACGTGTCGCGTGTGATTATCGAGTTATAATGGCACGAGAGATGCGTGTAAAACACGAGGCGATAGCAGAGTGTTTTACTAGCTTCTCGAGTGCCATTATAACTCGATAATCACACAAGACAAAGTTTTTTATTTCTTTTATAAAAGAACACCATTATTTTATTAACAATAAAGCCATGAAAAATGTAGATTTACCTGTTATAAGAGGTGAAACTTTGGAAATAAACTAAAGTCAGTACGTGTCTATACGTTTACAAATGTATAAATGGTTTTATATAAATCATTCAATGGAATTGTCAACATAATGGAGATGTACATAACTATAATACTCGAAATAAGGAAAGTTAAAACTACCCCACATTATAAGAAACTGGGGCAAGCAGAGAATGAGCGGAACACGTTAAACAAAGACATTAGAAGTTCTTTAAATGTTGTAATTTTTAAACAGAAACTTTTGAACTTTTTAAAACATTCTTAGTTTATAATTTCACATTGTAATTTTACACATATTTGTATTGTATTTATTTTTGTTATTTATCCCAAATTTTACTTAGTTCAGGTCCTTTTAGTTGAAAATCATGTGTTGTGAAAAAGTCTCATGATTAAATATTAATATTATTATTATTATTACTAGAAAGGGTTCTTCGTGAGAGTGAAATGTGAAAATTAAGATAGTCTAAACTGCTGAAATAGCATAAAATTGAGTGACAGTTCTCGGAAGCATTATCAAATGATTTATTCAACTTTCGATTTCGATATCCGCAGGGTTCATTTGCCCAAATTTCATTTAAAAGTGCCGACCTCAGCACCATTTTATGGCTTATAGTAAACAAAGCGATATATATCATTGTATGATATGCAGCAAGAGATTGTAGTAATACATAAACATCGATCATTATATAATACATTGCTATACCAGATATGTTTATAAGTTACACAGTTATATATACGGTTAGACAGTTCAACAAAAACCACTAAAAACAGCATGACTTCTGGCGTTTTAATTATAATTAATATTACATCATTCGAAACTATATTAACTGAATATATCACTGAAGACAACGTTTATCGACCGCAATTGACAAGAACCTGCTTGTCGGTCAGATTCTTGAAGAACATGACCTTTCTCGAACACCTTTCCTGTAACATCTCGACGATGCTCATTTCAAGTCAGAATTGATTACAGCTGACCCAACTGCAGGCGATTTATTACCACAGCAAGATAAACATTCGCTTGGTATTTTATTAGCTTCGATCGATATGACAGGAATTTACATTTCCTCTTTGCTTTTCCTGACAGTTTTAGTGGTTCGAGCTAACAGTCTACGACCAGGCGGGTAAGTTAAAAGATTTTGTATCCAAACGTTAGACCAGCTCCTACATACTATTTCGGTAGTACACCAACCTTTTGGACTTTTTTATTTGAATTTCTACATTGCCTACGCAGTACAATAATTTTATATCACTCAGTTATAGGACAACATATCTTTCGGAACATACATCCGGATGATTTAGCGGCTACTATACAGTACGGTGATATTGCACGCAGGAGATTTCCAGGATTTTTGAACGTGGAACATGCGAATCTATATATCATATAACATTATAGAAATTTGTGGCCATTGAATCATAATCAAAATAAGCATTCAACCGAGCATTTCGTAATGTCACGAGAGCTCTCTATTTTGTACAGTATATACGCAGTGTAGTCGACGACCGTACGCTCATGCAGAAGTAGTCCGCCAGGCAGATCTAAGTCAGAGAGTGATGCTGTTATAAGAAACATATAAGCAGTGATATGACTTGTTATTCTTTTAAACACCCTTTGTCGTTCACAGCGGATTTATACTATCTGACGAGTTTTTGTCTTGAGGCTATAGTTTCCACTCAGGAATATTTTCCTGGGACAAGAAAGCTTCATTTGTCGTAAAGTCATTAGTTCCATTCGAGAGGTCGCAAGACAAGGAAACTTTCCTGTCCCAGGAAAATGTTCCTGAGTGGAAACTATAGCCTTAAGACGAGTTTCCTTTCTAATGCAAATTCTGCTGAACATAAGGAAATAAGTATTTATAATAGTCTACCACTTCGTAAAGGTTCTCTTATTTCTACAGTTAACGTATATAAATCACGGTGAAAGGTAGGCAGATCCAAGTCAAATAGTGATGTTCTTATTTAAGAAACATGTATATAAGCATATAATGTCTGAATATATAGGTATATAGCCATATAGTCTGTGATGGTTGACTCGCGCATCAAAAAGCCAGCAGCTAGTGATGATTGTAGAATTGCATGTCACGCGATCTGTACTTGTTATTGTACATATTATTGCATGGCTCTATACTTATATGACATGCAGACATGTTTACATATTTCCTTCAAGAGAATCACTCTCTCGCTTTTACTTATAGTTTCACTTTACGTTTCACTCTCTGACGAAGGGCTTTTAGTCGAACCGTTAGACTTCCTTCACACTATTTTGGCAGTACGGCAACCTTTTGATTTGGACTTTTTTATTTGAATTTCTACATTGCCTACACAGTAAAATACTTTTATATCGCTCATCTAAATGACAACATATATAGCCGGAAGATTTAGCGGCTACTACATTCCGGTGATCATGCACGCAGGGATTTTAAACGTTTCCAGGATTTTTTAATGCGTTAGACAGTAAAACACTTTTATACATAATTCTTTGCGTTGCCGACTTAGTTATTTTTTTAAACACCCTTCGTCGTTCACCGTGGATTTAATGGCTTTATATCTGACGGGTTTTTGTGTAAGACGAGTTTCCTTTCTAATGCAAATTTTGCTAATCATAAGGAAAGAAGTATTTATAATAGTCTACCACTTCGTAAAGGTTCGCTCATTTCTACAGTTGACGTATATAAGTCACGGTATAAGACCTGGTAGTCTGCCAGGCAGATCCAAGTCAAACAGTGATGTTCTTATTTAAGAAGCATGTAAGCATAATGTCTCAATATATAGGTATATATAGCCATACAGTCTGTGATGGTCGGTTGACTCGCTCATCAAAAATGCCAGTAGGTGATGATTCTAGAATTGCACGCATCTGTATTTCTTATTGTACATATATTATTGCATGGCTCTACTTATATTTATACATATTTCACCTACTCTAAAAAGCATGAACACATTACGCCTATTCTTAAAGAACTTCGTTGGTTACCAGTCCGTTTTAGAATTATATTCAAAATTTTAGTATTCATGACATTTAAGTCTCAATTAATGCTTCTGCTCCATCATATTTATCTGAACTTCTAGTACCTTATCATCCTTCACGTGCACTACGTTCTTCTAGTCAAAGTATTTATTTAAAGTTCCGAAGTATAACCTTAAGTCGTATGGTTTTTGTGCCTTTTCAGTCTGTACACCTACGCTATGGAACTCTTTACCTTTAGAAATTAGGTCTATTAATTACTTCCTTGAATTTTTTTAAATCTAGTGTTAAAACGTAGCTTTTTAAGGAGGCTTTCAGTTTGTAACATTTCTTTTAGTGATTTTACCTTATTTATTATGTAACTATTTTAAACAACATTACGATTGTATTTTAGTTAGTATATTATTATTATATTGTAAAGCGCTATAATTGGCCTTCGTCGTTCACCGGGTTTATATCTGACGAGTTTTTGTCTAAGACGAGTTTCCTGTCTAATATAAATTCTGCTAATCATAATGAAAATAAGTCAATTTATAATAGTCGAGCACTTCGTAAAGGTTCTCTCGTTTCTACGCAGTTGACGCATATATAAGTCAAGGTAAAAGGTTGGCAGATCCTAGTCAAATAGTGATGTTCTTATTTAAGAAACAATGTACAAGCATGTTAGTCTGAACTATAGGTATAGCCATGTTGTCTGATGGTTGACTTGCTCATCAAAAAGCCAGCAGGTGATTATTCTAGAATTGCATGCATCTTTATACTTCTTATTGTAGTTTCTATTGCATGGCTCTACTTATATCTAGATATATTTACATATTTCTTTTAAGAGAATCACTCTCTCACTTGTACTTATTTCACTTTACATTCACTCTCTGACGAAGGACCTTCGCTCGAAACGTTAGACCTCCTGCACACTATCTCGGCAGTACACCAACTTTAGAGTACTCTACAGGGTGTATAAAAAAACGGAACCCTTACAACATTAGTATTCTTTTCAAACAACCTATTGTAGTAGTTTGAAAGCCTAAACACTTCTGAGCCATGGATGCGTAAAAAAACAAGGTGAAATTAATATAGTTTCCATATATACGACTGAGTCGCCGACTGTTCTTTTCTATATGGAAATATCTTGTCGGCGGCGTCGCAGTAGTCGCCGATCATACTCGTCGGGAAAGTTGAACTGAGTTCAACTTTCACAACAGTCACCGACTAGTCGCAGTGTAGCAACGATATGGAAACACAACATTTTGCCTGTCTGCGTCGTCGCCGACAGCAAATGTATCCCATAATGCACTTTGCGGCTAATTTCAAAATGGCTTCCCAAGACTGGTCTATATATATATATTTTTTTTTATTTAATCAAATTTCAAATTTACATTATTATATATATTGAGTACATTATATAATGAAAATTTGTGGACAGTTTAAAACAGAATTCAAGATTCCATAGCATAAATTCGCCAGTAGAATTAACTAACATTATTTACAAAATGAAGAATGAATAATAATTATTATAAAGTGTTTGAATCATTTGAAAATTTAACATAATAATAGTCAATTAGTTTGTTACGAAAAGTAGATAAAAGCTGGTATTCTCGAATACATAACGGTAAAGAATTCCATAAACGACAGACACGGTATAAAGTAAGAGTTTTTAAAGGACTCAGTTCTACAGAAAGGAATCTTCAGAGTAAGATGGTCAGTATTTCTAAGAGGCTTAGTACATGAGCGAAAAGAAACATATTGAGAAATATCAACGCTACACAGACTCCTGAAACACTTAAAGAAAAAATAATGTCACTAATTTCTCTACGATAGGCCAACGGAAGTAAATGTAAGCAATCAAGGCGTTCGCAGAATTCGTTCTAGAGCTGTGATATTTTTTACGGTGTAAGGTGACCATACCACAATAGCATATTCAAGACGGGATCTAACCCAAGTAACATAAAGTATAGTATATGGAAAACAGGCTTAAGTGTATTCTCTTCCTATGGCTCATAGGTGTCTAGGGCTTTCAAACGACCACGGCAGCTTGTTTTAAAAGAATACTAATTAATTTTGTAAGGGTTCCGTTTTTTTATACACACTGTATATTTGTATTTCTTCTATACACCAGGACAACATTTTTGTATATAATTATTTGCGTTGGCTAAATATTGCTATTCTTTTAAATGCCCTTGATAAAAAAACTTGTGATCTGTTATCACACACGGAAAGCTAAATCGTGAACGAACCCCAAGGGTGATAAGCATTCAGCACCTAACTTCTCCTAATAATATCAATATATATAGTTAACAAAGCACATGGGTAATAAGAATAAATGAAATGATCCCCAAAGATAAATTGACGTGTTTTTAAAACAACTTCTCCCAACTAGTACTAAAATTATTGTAGCATCAACCCAGTTTTAGGGTTAGGATTTGGGTTGGGTTAGGATTAGCGTTAGGGTTAGGATTAGGGTTGGGTTAGGATTAGGGATTGGTTTGTATTTCGGTTGTTCATAGTCGAGAAAGCGCCCAATATAAGGAAAATGTACATACGATACATGGGCGATCGTCAAGCTCGTATCCTCAGAAAAATGATTCTGAGTCCCGTACAGGAATCGAACCTGTAACCTTCTGATTGCCGGTGAGACGCTCTAACCATGTCCGGGACTCCGAGGATACGAGCTTGACGATCGTCGATGTATATCGTCTGTCTACTCCAAGCTCTCCCACATTCACTACAGTAGTGTGCATATTAACACACCGAAAATTTATATGTTGCATACTGGGGGTTAACGGTTACAGTGAGTAGCGTCTAGTTTACTAAAGCCTACAGTACTTTATGTCAAAGTTTCATCAAACTGCAATACGCCCAGAGCTGACCGTCGAGGAAAATCAGTTGAATACAGACAAGTTTGTATGAGACTGTTTAGTTTCAACTCACACTACTCTCGGTCAAACCAGAACGAAAGTTTCAGATGAAGTTTCACTTGATCTGACGACACTCAAATCGTGGTTGCTTTTCGCGTACCTGACGAAGAATATTGCATTATTGAAATGTTTGGTAAGTATTTCTTTATTTTAGGATTAGGACCAGCTAGCTTCGTACCCAGGCGTCTTTGAGGAAGTTGCGCTGAGCGCGCGGACGATAAATCACCATTTCAAATTTTTGACTTTATGATTAACAAACAGGCTTATGTACAAAACAACAACAATAATTTTGAGCAAAGACAATCCTTCATGTCATCCGCCATCTTGTTGTAATGCTAAATACTTTGCCTAATTACACTTGTAACACTATAAAAGATTCAGGCATTATTCTAATTCTTTTTGTATAAATGTTTCTCTGTATTAATTTTTTATTCGTTGTCTAGAAAAAATGTCAAAACATCGTATCAGAGGTATTATGTTTACGTACAAACGGCAATCAAGGTGAAAAGATACCGAAGAACTTGCACCCGGACCTGCGTAACACATTTTATTTGGTGCTGGTCTTATAAAACAGTCTGCCGGTAAGATTATATATCAGACTAGAAATACGTATACGAAACCACCCTTAGGAGTTGTATTTGATGATAACATGTAGTGGAAGGAGCATGCTTTAGCCCTTATTTCTAAGGCGGATAGGTTGAGGAAGGATCTCACGATGTATACAGCAAATACCTTATATAAGTCATACATTCTATACAGTACTTGATTATTGTGATGTTGCTTGGACATGTTGTGACAAGGGTTGTGTTGATAGAATTGAAAAACTACAAAGGCGAGAACTAGGGTTGTTATGAAAGACACACGCAGTGATATGGCTTTATACAAGTTGAAATGGGGATCTCTCGAACGCCGTAGAGAGAAGCATGTTTTTAAATTAGTAAATAGGTATCTTAAGAACTCAATTCCTCAATTTTTACAAAATTATTTCGTTTTTAATCGAGATACAATGACACGGATAACCAGGCAAAGTAATTTATTGTACATACCTAAGGTTAAATTGGAATGGACACAAAAAGAGCTTTTTTATCATGGATGTAAAGTTTTTAATTCGTTGCAGAGTGAACATATATAAACAGTAAATACTATTTTGTAAGTTTTTTATAATTATTTAGTTTTAATTTTGTAAATAGGGCTTCCATTGATATATCAGATTTAACTTTACGTTCTGATGGGATTATATACCCTATTGAAATAAAAGTTTCTATCTCAGCTATCTATCCAGCCATCCCTCCATCCATCCGTCCCTCCATCCATCCATCCAACCACCCACCCACCCGTTATCTCGGTCAATATTCACTCGATTTAAATTCTGAATTGGAATTACCGAGTCTAAGTGCATAACAACATGCCTATTATATTATAAAAAGGTGCATACCCTTTGTAAAATCCTGTTTATGTACTTAGAAATTAATCGGTCATGTTTGAACTTTAATACCGGAAAATGTCGGAACATGCATTGTCGGAACTTACCGTTTAAAGCTACCATATTTTACACTGACACACACACATAATAACACTGCCACAGCTTGACACAGTTTCCCCGTATATGTTAGATAAAAATTCCTGGGGTTAGGATTCAGGGGGGTTGGGATCATTGTTTAGGATGGAAATACCGTTTACGAAAGGGAAGACTGCTTCGGCAGCGGCCGAGGGAGGAATGTTAATAGCTCATGATCATACCAAGAAGCATTTCAATTGCAATTTCAGGTACGTTTACTACCACGAATGGTCAACGAGGAAAAAACTAGTTGCAAGGACAAGACCATATTACACATGTTATTCAGGATGGAAATCTAAATATGGTTACGAATGCACAATACGTAAGGCTCCTTAGTTTCACCTTTTTATAATTGTTAATTTAGCTGTCTGATCTTGAATGGTATTGCATATATACCAGACGTGATTAGAGATGACCGTGAGGTACTGGGTCCGAGTCGACTTCGGACGGTCTATTTTAGTATCCGCGAGATGTAGGTTTCAAGATGGTCGTCAATATTAGGGTTAGTATTAAGGTTAGTATTAGGGTTAGTATTAGGGTTAGTATTAGTATTAGGGTTAGTATTCAGCTAAGTACAGGAAAGCTATACGGAATCTAACCTGTAACCTGATTGCCTGTGAGACGTTCTAACCATTGAGATACCGCGAGACTCAGATGGAGGGCGAAGGTTATCTATAAAGTTATCTATTTAAATAATAGAATATGTTTGCCCAGTTGTCTATAATGTTGTCAAAACCCGAGTGACGTCATAAAAACACGAGAGAAGTGTAGGGAGAAGCACGAGGTACCGAGGCGAGTGCTTTCCCAACTTCTCGAGTGTTTTTATTACTTCACGAGGGCTTTGATCACGTTATAGAGACCCAAGCAAACACATGCAAATTCTCATTAGTTACTGACGTCATAGTCTCCGTAGCCTGATCGAGACCGGCAAGCTGACCAATCACAGCGTGCGTAGAGTAAAATTATTTTATAAAAAGTGATTTATTCCTTGCGTAATTTATCTATTTCATCTTACAGCTATTTGTACCGGTGGTTGTCAAAACGGAGGTTCTTGTACTAATCCAAATACATGCCGCTGCCCAAGTGGTTGGACGGGCTCACGTTGCCGCAGTGGTAATTAAAACGTCTATTCTTTTATCAACACAAATGGACATTACGTAGTGGTTATAAAATTCAATCATAACTAATCAACATTTCTCGAATTGCTGCTACATCTATTCAAATTAGTAAATAAAACAAATTAAAACATGAAAAATAGGCAATTTCTAACCAAAAATGTTTTTAATGTTACAATATCTATTCATATACAGATACACTCTATATTACTATGAATATTAATATAACTATTCACGACACTGTCAGCCCACAGTGTAGTTTCATATTCATCTACGTCTTCCCAAGATCAGAACTGAATACGCTAGGAAATCATTCTTCTTTATGGGAGCAAAAGTTTACAATGAACTACCAACTGAAATCCGTAGAACAGAAAAATATGAGGATTTTATAAAATTACTCGAAGGTTATTTTTAAAAATTTAAATTTAAAGTATTTTAAAGTATTTTTTATGTTTAAGTTTTCAAGTATATATGTTTATTTGTTTTTAAGTATATATGTTGTAATTTATATATAAGTTGTAATTTAACAGGACACACATTGACAACAGCTATATACATGCTGAAGTGTTTTTATCCTGTATAATAATTCGTTAAATAAAAAAAATAAAAAATGTTAAAGTTACGGTTTCCTTCAGTTGTTCACGCTATTAATATTCGGCAGTTATATTTGCATATAGTTATATTATATTATATTATATTATATTATATCATATTATATTATATATTATATATTATATATTATATATTATATATCATATATCATATATCATATATCATATATCATATATCATATATCATATCATATATCATATATTATATATTATATATTATATATTATATATTATATATTATATATTATATATTATATATTATATATTATATATTATATATATATTATATATTATATATTTTACATTACATTACATTATATTTATATTATATTATTATTTTATATTATATTACTACATCATAAAACCTTAGGTACTCTTTACAAAATCATGTTTGTTATACTTTTCCCAAGTAAAATTAACAGCAACAAAAATTATAAATCACTATTTATTACAGATTAATTAATAACGTGTTCATAAATTTAATACTTCTCTTTGTCAAGCGGGGCAGTTTTAGTAAATTATTCCTAATAAATATATGTTCGTATGTTTAGTAGAAAAGCGACGTATTTCTACACATAAATGTTTGTAATACGAAAGGTGGTTATTGAAATTACACAAAGGAAAAATTAGATCCACTTTTCGAGGCACAGAAAGCTGCATCATTTTTTGTTTACATTTGCGAGTTTTCCCTTTCACACATAAATTTCGAATTTCATATGCAAAACGGTAAATTTCACATGTGAAATAAAATATGTCACATGTGGAAAAATATTCTCCCAAATGAAATTTTTTATTTCATACCTGAAAAGCAGATTTCATACAATACATTTTCACATATGAAATTGGTTTCATATATGTGAAAATAAATTTCACATGTGAAATGAAAATGGTGACATGTGGAAACAAATTGACACATGAAATTGTCACAAAAACGAAGGGACAGAGGAAAGACGCTATTTATTCCATTCCGTGCAATGACTGTGATCAGGAGTACATTGGTCAGACTAAACGTCAGTGTCGTACGCGTTTAAAAGAACACCAAAAGACTGTTTTCTTTTCAAAAAAGGAAAATTCTGCTTTGTCGGAACACGCGTGCGTAACCTACCATGAGATTGGGTGGGAAAATTCCAAAATTATTACCACTAATTCGCGGTACCATCAGAGACGTTGTCTGGAGGCTTGGCATATCAATAGCGCCCACGCCCCATTGAATCACGATGACGGTAGTTTATTACCAGAAGCTTATTTGCATCTTGTGTTGTATGAGGGTATAAATTGGGATCCTAACTTTACAACGATCAAGAGTGTCGAAACGTTGGGTCATGGACAGTAACTTTTAAAGTTACGTTCAAAAAACTTTTTAAAGCCAGAGTAGCGTCAAACTATGTCTGATATAAAATTTATTTCATATATGTGAAAATAAATTTCATATTTAAAAATGAAAAAAATTCCATATATGAAGAAATATAAAAATGGTTACGAAATTTAGATAAATAAAAAGTTCCTGTTAACCTTTCAGATATTGATGAGTGTCGAAGCAGTCGAAACCGTTGTAGCTACAAGCCAGGTTGTAACAACACTCAGGGGAGTTACAGATGTACATGTAGGTCTGGCTACTACCTGGCGTCCGACAGGCGAACATGCAGAGGTAGGGAGACATAAGAGGCACAAGAAATATTAACAAAAATAAATATAATACTAGAGTGTGAACACCTTTGTTTTATCTATTCTATATATATATATATATATATATATATATATATATATATATTATATATATATATATATATATATATATATATATATATATATATATCATGAAAAGCCGTACATAGTGGGTCCCAAGTCCACAGTTACCATAAAGCCATTATGGCGATAGCCGGTAGGGCACATTGTATACTTTCATGTATATATATATATATATAGAATAGATAAAACAAAGGTGTTCACACTCTAGTATTATATTTATTTTATAATACTAGAGTGTGAACAGAACACTCTAGTATTATAAAATTATTAAACTAGAGTGCTCTAACTATATGTTGTTGAGCACTCTTTGCATTTCGTAGACCAAAACCTACACGTATATATATATATATATATATATATATATATATATATATATATATATATATATATATATATATATATATATATATATATATATATATATATATATATATATATATATATATATATATATATATATATATATATATATATATATATGAATGATTTTATCCAAGTCTACTGATACTTGATTATCTAAGTAACTTACTTGAATCTATCCAGAAGAATTGTTCGTCCAGACGTGCCTTATGAACTGTGGCCTTCCATCATTATGTGAGAGCTCTGGCATATCTAAAATAAAGTTTAGGGGTATCTTATAAGTTATGCCTCGACAGAAAATAGTGAGTCTCTCTATACGCTCTGGTCACACTAGGAGCATGGACACTAGTAGAATTAAATACCCAGAGCCTCAATAATTTTATCATCTATAAATATCAGTCGTTCTAATATCCATAATCGTGCTGACTCTCTCCCTCTCCCTCTCTCGCCCTCTCTCTCGCCCCCCTCTCTCACTCTCGCCCTCTCTCTTCTTGTTCTTCAGGCATGAGATGCAGAATGAGAGCAACGCGCGTCAATAATCACAAACATCAAAGATATAGAGAATATCTTGTTTTTCATGAACAGCAGACTTTTGTTGTTTTTTTAATTAAAACATCCTTCTCGAATGCTATCCGTGATTGGTACTGTATATTATTTTACTCAACTGAACATATTTCACCCTTCATTTTTCTATAGACGTCAATGAATGTACAACAGGACGAGCCAGATGTGGCGCAAACACCACATGCAACAATACCCAAGGCAGTTACTCGTGTCTATGCAACAGTGGTTATACCCAGAACCCTCATTTGACAAACTCTTGTAAAGGTAAAAGATCACCCACTATTATCGACCCATTTGTATAGTTAATGACGAGGGCGAATCCCGAGTTGACTATCTGCTAGCTCATAGACAACGAGGGCGAGTTGTCTAATTGTTTTAGTATCAACCATAAACAACCTTTCTTTAACGTAAAAAAGTATTATCAAAAATTGTTCCAAATTTTCAGATATAGTTCCATTTTTTGTTTGTAGAAGTCTCCTCGTTCAAAATGTAGAATATCTAGATGGCACATGATAAACAATCGCTCACAAAAAACGAGATTGTAATTACTCAACCTCGTACCCAGGGCCTATGGCACAGGCTGGTCATGTGTCACCAACATTTTAGGTGATAACAAAAAATTTGTGGGAGGGGGAGGTTGTCCAGGTGACTGATGCGAAGAAGTTTTATCCTGTGATGGAATCGATTTTTTGTTCTATCGACTCTGCGAATGCCTTGCGCTTCCTGAACTCATCTAGGCATTCGAAAATGTCAAATTGAACAATATTCCATTACTTTCGCGCCAATGTTTTCATGATTTCATCACTCGTATATAAATTTCAGCGGACGCCATATTTGGCCTAGATTTCAGGTTTTGCTTGCAGCGTGAATATGTCGTGGCTTCTGATTGGTCAGGATAGAAATATTCAAGTTATAAGAAGGTTTGTGATTGGATAACGCTACTAGTGGTCTATCGCCAATAGTAGCTCAGCCAATACGAATGCCGAATTTGTAATGCACAGCTCACGTCAAATCACATCAGATTACTACTTTTGTCGTTTTCCATGCCCCAGAAATCCGCAAGAGCTTCAATAAGCAATTTGAACGGTTTGCCTCCAAGTTATATTGTATAAAACAAATAGATTCCATTTTTTGTTGTCTGTTCAGTTATAGATACACAGAGGACGTCAGAACGTGGTAAGAACATCAGTGACCCACTCGATTATCGTCTCGCGGGCCACTTTTTTGTTCTTACCACGTTCTGACGTCATCTGTCCATCTATAACTGAACAGACAACGGCAAAATGGAATCTATTTGTTAAATGGATATCGAGTAGCGGCAAGTGACACGCAAGAACGAGTTTTTCAAAAAATAATAATGCTATGGGTTGGGAGACACAGGTTCAAATCCTCGTCCGACCACCATTCAGGGTCTTAAAATAACTGAGGAGATCAGAAAGTGCTGCCTTTGCAACTAAACTAAACTAAATTATTTCCCATTCACTACAAAAAATAGGAGGGTTAAAACCTTCAAATGTCTGAAAATTTCATTATGTTTGATGCCAGTGTCTCGCTCGCTGTAACGATTTTTCCATGTTGTTTAAGATATCGATGAATGCGACCCAACGAGCGGTGTGATCCACGGCTGTGAAGGATCGTGTCATAACTTGGGTGGAAGTTATAGGTGCAGTTGTCCAACAGGACATTACCTGGCAACAATAAATGGGAGAAACTGTACGGGTAAGAACGGCTTTATTAATAAAAGTGCCCTGCATTACCAGAAATTAACCGCTTGAAAGCTAATTTACATATGGTCCTTAAAAAATGGCGTCTTATTTTAGAGCAAAATATTAAAATGAAGATTCTGCTTAATTATCGAGTAGCTCGTGTAACGTTTGCCGATGTCTTAATACAGTAGAACCCCGCTAACTCGAACTCTCAAGGGAAACTCTCAAGGGAAACTCTCAAGGGAAACGAAAAATTGTGCGAGTTAGCGGGGGTTCGAGTTAACGAGGGTGGTGTTAAATTTCGTTTATTAGGTTAATAATTAATAAGTTATAGTAGTTTTATTGTTCATTTACAATTGTGAGCTACTACGGTGCAATTTACAGATAGTTCTAGTGTTATCTAATACTTTCAAAAGACCCGTGCTTTATATAAACAAGAAAATTAAACAATCTTTTGCGTATCTTTTGCGAGCGGATACTCATAATTCGTGCAAAGTTACCATCAAAGGCAAATCCATTAACCTGGGTGACGGAGACGGCATGCAAGTTCCATGCATGCACTTAAGTTCTCTGGACAGGAGAAATATGCAAACATTTTACAAAAAAAACGAACTGCATAAGCTAGATCAGTAATACCTGCAGAGTTGTAACGGTATTGAAGCAAATTGTTAATTATGGACGTTTGAAGCTATACTGTATATGTATAAATTGATTAAACTGTTGTTGTTTAAATCGAATTTACGCTTTCGACTTATGAAATTTAAGCCTTCGAGGTTTACCGACCCGCGTTTCGAGATTAGAGTTCGAGTTAACCGGGGAAATTTGACCAAGGGAAAATGAAATTTGTTCGAATTAGCGAGGAATCCGAGTTAAGCGAGTTCGAGTTAACCGGAGTAAATTACTATAAAATGTACTATCAAATCCAGGGGAAATTGGATTTAGTTCGAGTTAGCGGGGAGTTCGAGTTAAGCGAGTTCGAGTTAGCGGGGTTCTACTGTATATGCAACAACGATATTCAAATTATTCAGTCAAATCTACGATCCGCCAAATGACAATTTCTATGGAGATAACTTTCGTAAATACTCGTGCCTGTACCACTGATCTCTAAATAAAGACTGGATCGAGCAACTATTGTTCAGAAAATGAAGCCGGAAGTCCGCCATTACTAAGGGACCAATTGAGAATCCTATGAGGTTTTTTGATGGTTTATGTGCTCTTACCATCGACAAAATAAAATAATATTACTATAAAGAGGACCAGAAAACATTTTTCAAATTACTGGGTAAAACGATTCATCGCCTACCTACAGATTTACTGCGACTTTCTTCCCTTAGCAATGGCCGTCGTTGGCTCTAATTATCCAGTGAGAGAAGCCTGATATGAGACGTCAAATTAGGTTGAAGATTTTATGCATTTAATGTTAACAAAGAAACTATATTGGCCAGACACTAAACCTATTTTGCTAGCGTCACAGTTTGATTTGCTTGCAAACTCGGAGCTTCTAATGATCTCTCGTCAATTTACATTATACAAATATGCAGGCTTCAAAATCAGCTCATCAGATACAATACAAAGCTCAATCCAGTCTTTATTTAGAGATCAGTACGTATTAACGACGTAAATTTTAAAATGCCCATTGTCCTGTTGTCATTACAAGACTTTGGTGATTATTAAAATGTTGGTATAAAGATTTAGCCGAATTACCCAATGTTCAATTTTAACATGTAAGATCATTGGTTTGTCCATCGACTTTCGAACATTTGACCAAACGCTTTTTGAAATACCAAACAAAATCCAACAACAATTCAATGACGCGTAGCCTATTTTATTTGTTGGCTGTGTTCAACACAATTTGGCAGATTGTAGATTTTACTGATATAATCAAACAGTCAACTGACTAATTTGAAAATCGTTGTTGCATATATTAACAGGTATAGCAAACGGTAGACGAGCTACTCAATAAGCAGAATCTTCATTTTAATATTTTCGCTATATGTAACTCACAATAACTATCCACAGAATTCTGTAAAATATGCTGCCCCAAAAAATACAGGAAATGGCATTTCAGAGATTCTGGATTTCCAAATTTCCTGGGGAAGTATACACAGTGCCTCGCTTCCTTATTCATATATACATGGTTGAAACAAGCAGTTTGATAGGTTGTCTCAAATTCATAACCAATTTGAATGGTTAAAATAACCAAATATTTTGATTAAAATGAACGCACTTGGGTTGTTTCAACCAATAAATTTGGTTGTTTCAACCAGTAGAAAATGGTCAATTGACGAATCTGAGACGACCGAATTGAATTGGTAGTAAAAGATTTTGAAGTTTTGAAAAAACTGTGGGAAGATACAGTAGTTATAAAAATAGTAGAGGGAAAGCCAAATGAATACAGCATTCTATAAAGTTTGCCAGCTTTCAAACGTTTTTTTCTTTTCTAGACCACGATGAATGTGTTGCAAATACCGACGGCTGCCAGCACAAATGTGTCAACTTCCCTGGGGGTTACAATTGCACATGTTACCCTGGGAATCGACAACGCAAAACAAATTACAAGTTGTGCGAAGGTGAGAACATCTGTAATTCTGTTAGTGGCACTGTTATCTTCATTCATTTGCTAATTGATTGGTGGAAACACAACAGCAGTCTGATACAAAATGAGCAGCTAACCAATTTGCATATAATCGTTCTCAACACACTTTTCACCGGACGCTTCGCAAGTTTGTTGTTAACTTCTCATTTACGTTCCACATTTTGAGGCGTGAACCACATAACGAACTTCGCAACCCACGTGCGAACTTCGTTGTCAATTTCATTTCAAATTTCACTTGGTAGCTGGAAGATGGTTCGAGTCATGCAGTAAGAAATTGAAATTGGAATTGGAAACCCTGAATAAGCTGTTACATTTCACTCATTTCAATTCAATTTTAGTGCATGACTACCATAACTGCACAAACGTTTTTATCTTGTATGTAAACATATGGTTAAATTATTGATTGTTGTAGATATTAATGAATGCTTCGAGAGAACTTCGGGATGTGCCCAAATTTGTACCAATCAAATTGCCAGCTTTACATGTTCTTGCAAACAAGGATATTACCTTGGATCTGATTCAAAATCTTGTTATGGTAAGTTCTGACAACAGTACAGTATACACCAACAATTGATTCATTCCAAGAAAGAATCCCAGATGCCTTTCCGCAATCTGGAAATGGTTTTCAATTTATATATAATATGTGATTTTCAACCAATCTCTTGAGATGTAGAAAACAAAGGTATGGCCGCTATGTTGGATCAACGACACAAACAAAATAATTTACCTCTTTTGTTAAATGTCATCCAATATGGCTGCTGTGACATAACGTAAAAACCAACAATATGCCCATGTTCTTTAAAGATTTCCATTGGCATGATTTCCAAGTTGGAAACAAGGCACCATAAACAATTGTTGATCAATGTGCGACGTTATAAAAGCCGGTTTTCGTAGTGGAGGGACGATTGAAGGAGCGAGGTCTGAGCGAAAAATAAACAGAAGGAAAATACGTTCCCATACAGACCGAGCAAACGAAGTTCAAATGGCTTTTGCTTGGTTCTCTTTTTGTTTTAACACTGTTTTCGTTTTGAAAGATGGCGGTTTACGTTACTTGCTTGTTATTCTATCACTTTATGTTTACCTAGCATTCATTCGTAGCTTTACTTGAAATGTTTGAGAAAATTACTATATTTACATACCTTCTAGAGCAATTTGTTGTTCTAAATCTTTTGTCTAACTTTCTTTTGTTTGACTTCAACCAGCTCCGAAATTTTCCCGCCAATAGTTTCTGGTCTGTAGCCAGCCAATCAGCGTGCGTACAGAGCGGCAACGAGTGCAGCCATATCAGAATATGTCTTAAAAACACAGACAAACGTAAATGTCAAAATTAAGATATCATTCTGCGGAAACAACATCTTTTGAAACAGAATAGTCCAATGGATATTGACTTCCCTTCACTTTTCATCGACAACTGTTAACTTGCCTCTCTTCTCTTAGATGTTGATGAATGTTCCACTGATACCCACAACTGCCAACATAATTGTTCAAACACTTTGGGAAGTTATCACTGCACCTGTAGGGCAGGATTTGATTTGTTGCAAAATGGAAGGAATTGTTTGGGTATGTAGAACAAAAACACACATATTAATATATACACACTGCTGTAGTGAATGTGGGAGAGCTCTCCATCTGAGTCTCGGTCAGTCGGTGGCTCAATGGTTAGAGCGTCTCACCGGCAATCAGAAGGTTACAGGTTCGAATAATTTTTCTGAGGATACGAGCTTGACGATCGTCCATGTATCGTCCAAAAATACACATTTTAAGCAGTTATTATTATTATTATACTTGTTCTTGACATGGAAGTCATATGTTGCCGTTTATCTTACCATTCCAGACCTCTCTACAACCATAATTGCATTACTAATACATTTCATTTGCTCTCCTAATGAAACTCATAATATTTTCAATATATTTTCCATTAGGTCGACCGTGTTTCCCAATATATACCCCAGTGAATGGAATTATGGATTGTTCAGGTTATACGACCGAGCATATTTGTCATTTTACGTGTTCGCCTGGGTATGACCTCATTCATTCGAGAAACAGAACTTGCAACTCGTCGAAAGTTTGGACTGGAGAAAATACGAAATGTAAAAGTAAGGGACAATATCTTTGACTTTTTAAACAAAAATATATATATATATATATTAATGCTATTGACGTATACAAAGTATTACATGTATAGTGTATACGCCACTGAAATTGGACAGATGGTAGTCTTTAAAATATGAAGAATTAGTTTAAGACGATTAGTCCCCTCTCATACTACCATGCTTGGGTTTCTTGTTTTTTATAATTTTATTTTAAGAGGGTTACAAATAACAAGAAAGTTTACTGATAAACTAGGGGGCGTGTATTAGACAGGGACGTTTATTAGAGGGGCGTTTATTAGAGAGGGGCGTTTATTAGAGAGGGGGCGTTTATTAGAGAGGGGTGTTTATTAGAGAGGGGTGTTTATTAGAGAGGGGCGTTTATTAGAGAGATGTTTATAAGAGGGTCGTTTATTAGAGAGAGGCGTTTATTAGAGAGAGGCGTTTATTAGAGAGAGGTGTTTATTAGAGAGGGGTGTTTATTAGAGAGGGGTGTTTATTAGAGAGGGTGTTTATTATAGAGGGGTGTTTATTAGAGATGGGTGTTTATTAGAGAGGGTGTTTATTATAGAGGGGTGTTTATTAGAGAGGGGTGTTTATTAGAGAGGGGCGTTTATTAGAGAGGGGTGTTTATTAGAGAGGGGCGTTTATTAGAGAGGGGCATTTATTAGAGAGGGACATTTATTAGAGAGGGACATTTATTAGAAAGGGGCGTTTATTAGAGAGGGGTGTTTATTAAAGAGCGGCGTTTATTAGAGAGGGGCATTTATTAGAGAGGGAGCGTTTATTAGAGAGGCGTTTATTAGAGAGGGGCGTTTATTAGAGAGGGGCGTTTATTAGAGAGGGGCGTTTACGTTTATTAGAGATGGGCGTTTACGTTTATTAGAGAGGGGCGTCTATTAGAGACGGGGGTTTATTAGAGAGGGGGGTTTATTAGAGAGGGGCGTTTATTAGAGAGAGGCGTTTATTAGAGAGTTAATAATAAAGTTTCAAAATTATCAATATGTTCCTATTGTACACATAATAATAAAAACGTATTGCTTTTCTAAATCTATTAAAAGATTCCAACTATCTTACATGGTAAAAAATAACAATAGTTTCAGTGATGCTATTGATAGTGTAATGATTAAGATAAGATAATCATGATGATGATGGTGGCGATAGTAGCGATTGGGTTATAATGATGATGCGGACGATGTCAATAATGTTGGTGAATATAACAAATATGATAATGGCGATGCGAAATTAGTAATTCTTTACATACCAAAGCATCTGTTAAGTATCAAGTTCATATTTGTATGTACACTGATCAATTAATCATAAACGAAACACCGTTCTCTTTTTTATGTTTCTTCACAGTTATCCATTGCCCTACTCCTACTGAACCGAACAACGGCTTTGTCTACACTCCATGTGAAACGCAATTCGATTCGCAATGCACTGTGGGATGTTCACGTGGATATTACATCAACGGCACGAATAAGATCACCTGTGACGCAAATGGTGCTTGGCAACCAGGAAATTTAACGTGCAGAGGTGCGTATGTAATTGTAAGTGGGCTTAAAAATGAAAAGTCGTTGACAACACACCGAATAGACCGTACCAAAAAAAAATTCTAATTTCCCTAGAATTGTAAGTGGTCGATCAAATCAACAAAAACGTGCCAGGAATGTTTTAAAGCTTGATTTTCATACAGTCATCGACTAATGTGATGCTGGTGATTCGATAACGAAAAATGGACGCCATTTTGAATCGCTAGTTGCGCAGTGCAACATCGGATAGCCGTAGTGTCATTGTCTGCAGCGCAGCATTGGAGAGACGTAGTGCAATTGTCTGCTGACAACTCAAACAATTACACTACGGCTACTAGCCGAGCCATAATATATTATCTACGGTTATTAGCCGAGCCATAATATATTACACTACAGCTACTAGCCGAGCCATAATATATTATCTACGGCTATTAGCCGAGCTATAATATATTACACTACGGCTACTAGCCGAGCCATAATATATTACACTACAGCTACTAGCCGAGCCATAATATATTATCTACGGCTACTAGCCGAGCCACAATATATTATCTACGGTTATTAGCCGAGCTATAATATATTACACTACGGCTACTAGCGGAGCCATAATATATTACACTACGGCTACTAGTCGAGCCATAATATGTTACACCACGGCTACTAGCTATAATGTATTACACATAGGCGAAATGCTGAAATTAGTAGTTATAACGTATTCAACCTTAGTCTTCATGTACATTGATGGTTTGCAGATGACGTCACGGCGGCCATGTTGGTTGAACTTCAACAAAAGAATATCATTAAAACTTCTTTTCTTTGTAAGTGGTACCAACATGGCCGCAAAATCTTTGTCTTCTGAACGTCAAGGGATTGATTGCAAACCATCAAATTGCATTCTCGTTCAACCATGGCTTAAAGGAGTTCTTTGTTCATTTTTAGAGATCAAAGTATGTCAACCTAACCCATGTCTCCACGGTGGGATATGCTCTTCGATCAGCTCCGATCATTATTCGTGTGACTGCAGCAACACTGGTTACCAAGGCACTGACTGTGGTGTAGGGTCCATAATTACCCCTGATTTTCCCACCTTGACTGCTGGAGTCCCCTCGCGGCCTCTTACGTTTCAAGCTTCACCTCCCAGTGACTCAATAACTCTTACCCTCTCTGGCCGAGGTTTGGAATTCAATCCTCCTCGACTCGTCTTTCAAAATGGCGGTTCGCGACACCAGTCTCTAACAATAACAGCTCAACGACCTGGTTTACACTTTATTCGATACTCACTGTCCGGTCAGAGTGCAGGAGAATTTCAACCTCCTCAAGCAGACGCCATTTTCGTCAGATCGAAATATTCGACAACAGAACCCCCCAATAACGAAATATTGACCAACGACCTTCCTTCCGGCTGTCACAAACAAGAATTGAACAAATGTCCTGTTACAAACGACGTCATAACCGCTGCGTCGACGTTGCCATGGGTTACATTCGGTCCGCTGACGATGACGAAAGGCGTGGTAAACATCGAGGTTGGCGCGACCAACGTGCCTCTGTCGTTAGTGGGTGCCAATCTCCCCAACGCAAATCAGGTGTCAGCGCCGGAGAACTGCAGCGAGAACGACGGTGGTGACGCAAATGAACAATACATAAAATCACGTATTTTGGTTAGATCGTTTTTAAATGCTGTGAGCGAGAGTCTTCCAAATTGGCTGAGTATTTCCTTGCGGAACAATTCTTCCGCGGGAAATATTTTATTATCGGAACTCACAACGCGTTACCTAACGGGAAAACTTCTACAGGACGCCGATGTCGGAGAAGGACAACTCACACGAGACGATTCGTTTTATTCTCTTCTCCAGTCTCGAAATCTCAACCTCACAATCGATAACGATGTCGACCTGTTGAGGTCAGGTGACCAAAACGTCCCACTCTCATTGGCTGTCGATCTATGTGGTCCGGCTCCAAAAACCGTGATCGTCCGTCCTTCACTAGAAGATATGGACGTGGTGAACGACAATTCAGCGGTGAAAAGTTTAAGGGAAAATGGTTGGAATGTCAAGTTTTACTCTCTGCAGATTTCCAAGAAAAAGCTGATCGAGAAACTTCGAAAAGGTCAGTTTTGGAATGGAGAACGATTCTTCAAGGTTGATGATTCCACCAATGGTAATTTAGCGATGGTATCGTCGTTCAATAAATCCTTCAAGAGCACAAGTTTTATCAAGTCTAGCGTGGAATTTCAAGGAACTATAGTCGCAGACCTTGACAATATCGAAAGTGTAAGTGAATAGTATATATTTATATATGTACAAATTTATTTAATGCATAATATACTAATTTATTCATCGCTCGCGGTGTTAACTCCAATGAGTGCTAGCAACTTTAGTTTGTGAGATCTGAATTACCGAGACAAATGCGCTCCGTAAGCAGTAATTATACTTTTCTAGTTTATGATAGAGAACAGCAACGCTTGCTTGCCCTTGCAAAACTAATATACTGTATTTCACATCATACTGCAGAAGTCACTGTACGTTGCCTGGTGACTCGTAACTAGTTATCTCTATCTCTACCCTGCATGGCGAGCAAAGCCAGCGACGATGGGGGCCAAATATAGGGGGGCAAAGTCAGCGACGATCCCTGCTGCTTACCTGACGGAACCTGTATTAACGGAACCTGTATTTATCCCCCAGCCTGTAGAGACGACTAGGTACGAGTCAGCGTCAACTACTGTCCATAGATAGTAGATACTGTACCATCTTCGTTATGTATATTAACTTCTTATTAACCGAGAGCGCGGTCATTACGGGAAAATATCAGACCGAGGTCTTGACAGTACGGACCAAGCCCGTAGGGCGAGGTTCGTACATAAAAGACCGAGGTCTGATATTTTCCAGTAATGACCAAGCGGTCGAGGTTAATAAGAGGTTTATTATATGGCATGGATTTTTTAAACAACATACTTTACATACGTTTTGAGTAACAGAATCGTCATTTTCAATCTTGTTCTTCTATTGCTTTCATGATAGTAAGACTCTCATTCAGATTGTTAATCGTCCGACTCGTACATGATTTAGTGATTAATTTACTAAATTTGTTCATTTTTTGCTGTTTTTCAAAGTTTCCTATCGTTGTTCACTCCTTTGTAAACAAAATGGTTGACAAAATCCGTAATCCGGACCGGTCCATTACGGGAAATAACGGACCGGTACGTGACGTGTCTCAGCCAATCAGAGCACGCAATTTCACTGGAAGTAGCTTGTGCCATATAATAAAAACCTATATCAGTGGAGGCGTGACTTTCAAAAGAAGGGCCGGGAAATATTACATTACAAGGGTCATTTAAATAAAACTAATTTCCTTAAAAACTAATTTTTCAAAACTAATTCTGGCTTCATGACATTCTATGTGGCAGGTGAATTCGCTGATATACTCTACTGTAAAATTCCCTAGTCTGTCTTGCATTTCAATTTTAAAAAGCATGTTTTTAGCAACGGAATTAATCCATTAATGAATTATTTTGAATTTACCTTATACTTGGAAACCTCTCATGAGTGTGCATGTTTCTTAAAGCTCAGAAAATTCATCGAGTTTCCCCAAAATTTCCACGAGGAGCATGATATGCGCGTTCACATTAATATATAACACCATTCTCTAATTTAATTCTACGCCGTTTCTTTTACTCTCGCCTTACTTCGCAGATTTTGGAAACACCTTTAGACCAAGAATGGAAAGTAGATCTCTATGGCAACATTGCAGTGACGACAGAGTTTAAAGTAAAAGGCAAAGTGACGAGGGTGACTGTAGAAGCGCCACAGTCGATTGGTTATGCCAGGTTTGGAGGTAATCCTCATTCAAGTTTCTGTATTTAATGTTATAATAAAACAATATGTTTAATACACCATATTGTTCTGATTGGTCAATAGACGTGTATAGATAAATCTTCATGTATTTCTTCCCTGCTAAAGTTGATTTACTATTCACAGGAAATGATGTCAAAGCAGGGACACGTAAATACTTTTCACACTGATTCAACATTGAAATATAAAGAAAGTTTGGGAACTTTGTGTTTAAAGCTCAGAGCCAAACTTTCTTCGTTTTTCACTGTTGAATTAGTGTGCAATGTATTTGCGTGTCCCTGCTTCGTCTTTTCCTGTGAATAGTAAATCAACTTTAGCAGGGAAATAAAGCATTAAGATGAAATTTTCGAACGACAAGATATATTATATTTCTTCTTGGACCCAAACCCAGTAGGAACAGAAACAAGCTGGTTTTAGAGAGATTAACAAAACGAAAAATAGTTGATTAATGATCATAATTACTAATAAAAAAGGCTTAAACACGGAGTGCTTGCATATATTGGCGGTGAGATGCTCACCGTGCCAATCATAATTAGTTCAATTACTGTTGATTGGTCAGGAAACAAAGAGAAATGAGAAGTAATCAAAACAACAAAATCTCCATTGTTTCGAGACTCCATTGTTTGAATTGATTTTTAAAATTTCAAAGACTCCATTGTTTCGAGGGAGGGGCTTCCCCTTTTATACGAGCACTCCGTGTTTAAGTAGAAATTTAGAAAGATCGACACATGTTTAACAATACCTATTTGCATTTTTCATCTTAACGTTTTTTCAAACCTTAACTTTAGGATCCAAACAAAAAGGATGCCAAACTGATGCAAACTATGATCCCCAAGGACTATTTCTCACTACTACACTCCAAGAAGATCCTTTCGTCCATTCAGAGCTGAGCAAGTTCGTTGAACTTGGCTCGAATAAAGCACTCGCTTGTTTCCTTGACACAGCCATACATACAAACAAGGGAAGTCAGTTGTCAAATTATGCTGAAAGGAATGATGGTGTTGGCATGGCCTTCCACGGACATATCAAGTTTGGCCCTTTGCAATTCCAGAACTTAGATATTCAACTATCCATTCGAAACTCGGACTGTTCTAAAGCGACGGATTCGCTGCTTAACACTGCAGGTGTTGTGCTTAATGGTGAGCCCAGTGAAATACGAGGAAGAAAATTCGGAATATTCGAACTCAGTACTGACTTGGCTCTTAAACTTCGTATTCTTGTCGCCATGGACAAAGATTCCAACTCAACGGGTTCATTTCAAAGTATTGCCCAAATCCTCGGCTTTAAGAAGCTAACGAATGTCAGTTTCTCTAACAAAGGTTTGAATTTTGCAGCAAGTGGCAAAGTACATGGTTTATTCGACGCGTCAATGAAGTGTAGCTCAAGCTTGTCTTCGTGGGATGACCAAATATTCACTGTCGCTGGCCAATTTCAAGACAATTCTGTTCGAAGCAGTAACCTAAAGGTTTTCATTGAAGAAAAATTAAACAGATACGCCGTGCAGGTTCTTAAAAAAGCAACAAGCAGATTGGTGGCCGTGAAAGAAACGGAACAGCGGGCGAAAGATCGCCTTGAAAACGTGGTGCTGTTAAAAAAGGCCACGCTGGCAAAGATGCAACGAATTCGCAACGAATACTTGATGGCCGAGCGTGAACTAGCCTCCGCCAGGAAAACTTTGGCTCACTTCGAACAAGCAGCAAAGACGTATTCTGGTGACGTGGATGAATTGAAGGAAGACCTAGATGGTCTTTGTGAAATGAAAGAATGTACGGACGTTTGCCAAGAAGGAGTGGTCTGCACAACCTGTTACCACGATATTATTGGACAGACTATGGGAATGTGCCCTGCGACGTGTCTTAAGACTGAACAGCGACGAATTCCTCCTTACAGCGAAGTCGCTCTTTGCGAGAGGCAGAAATGCACCAGGATTCACAACACGAACGGTCTGTTTAAGTCGCTCTTCGGAAATTTTTTCGGGGGAATACTGAAGGGGGTGCTATCGCTTGGTATAACTGTCGTTGCGAGCTTTTTTGGCGTACCACCGCCTATAGCGTCGGCGCTCGGAAGTGGCCTGGTCACGATCTTGGACACGGGACGAGTTGACGAGGCGCTTTGTTCGATTGGTAAAGGGGTGGTAACGGGTTTCATTGGAGGTCCCAGTGCAACGAAAGTCTTCAAGGAGTTAACAAAGGTAGCCGCCAAAGAAGCAGTAAAGAAAGGTGCGGTTGCAGCAGGAAGACACGGTGCTAGCTTTCTTGTGGGGAAAGTGATATCGTGCCAAAGAGAACAGCGCGATGGATCCTGGAGTTGTCTCGTCGTAGCCGTGCTATGCAGCAAAGGAAGGTTCCAGTACGAGTACGAGCACACTCCGTACGGCTGCAAAAAATCTTGTGTGATAGATAGGATCACCAAGACCATCGAAAAAAGTTGCTGCTCCAACCTGCCGTGTGCTTCTTTCATCGTGAACATCACTTGTGTTGCGGAGAACGCGCTTTGTAAACAGGCGAGGAAGGTCACTTTGGACGAAATTTCAAAAACCAAAGCCAATGCCGCGAATATTCTGAAAAACCTAGCGAGCGCAAGGCAGAATATTTCGTACTGGAAAATCAAAAAACAGAAAGAACACATTAAGCTCGTGTCCGCATCTCGTTCCCTGAATGCATCCCAAGATGCCGTGCGTAGCCTCGAGAGAGCCTATAACGTCACAGTGGAAGCCAGAAGAAGGAAGTTAGACATTTTGGCGAAGCCGCTGAGGTTAAGAGCACTTTTTGATGAGCGCCAGGAATCACTGGTGATGGTTAAGATAGAAGATATCAGATTCGACGTGAGGGCATCGGCAAGACGTGAGAGTACCTTGCTACCCATCTACATCACATTTATGGCAAACGGAAGTCGAGAGACGTTGTCAACAGTTCTTGATTTTAAAAGATTGAATGCTTCTTTGAGAAGTATCGCAAAGGAAATCCTTAGCACGTCCGTTGGAGATCTGTCCAGTGTTTCACGAAAGAGGCGTTCAGTGGAGGGCCCACGAGATTCAATCGGCTCCGATCAGAGGTTTTTGGAATTGAAAATTTACCACAAGCTTTGTGCAGAGTTTACAAATTACGAACAAACCCTGTACGAGGTGGTGAGCTCGTTGCAAAACTTATCCTCTGAAGCCCGTAGTCTTCAGCAAAACCTAAAAAACAGAAATGAGTCATCATCGTTCAACATCAGTGATGTTTTAACGAAGTTTAGTGTCAACGAGACGCTAGCCTTAAAATTGGGAGTTAATGTGCCAAAAAATGTCTCCCTTTTACTCGATCACCTCAACACAGATCCTGAATTGTCTGAAGCAAATGACCTTGCACAGGAGGCAACCAAAGATGGCCGCGAACCACTCCACCTTGCAGCGAAGCTACTGGTGTACAACTGGTACGCGATTATGGAGGATATTTTCAACGAATCTTCGATAGCGAATGAGTGTAGCGGCTTGGAGGATTGCTTGAAATATACAATCGACAATTTATACGAGATTTACGCAGAGATCGAGCTGCCAAGAGCTCCACGCGTTCGCGAACACATCAAAGCCATCGAGACGAAGCTGGCTGAGCTGACACAAAGTGTTGGAATGTCGGTCGACGACGCTGTCGAGATATCATCGGAAATTCTGACAATCCTCGAAGACATGGCGAACGTGAACGACGTGTGCGCGAACCCACCGAATATTACGAAACATCCCGAGGTCTTCACGGAGATGGGTGTCGGCAACACGCTTTCCCTGACGTGCAACGCCACCGGAAGTGCTTTGGTTTACAAATGGAGATTCAATGGGGAATTTTTGCAAGATCAATTGACTAACAATTTGTTGATTAAAAACACAACTGTATCCCACAGCGGTGACTATACCTGCGAAGTATCAAACCATATAGCTACGGACACATCGATACCTTCCCGGGTAATCGTCTATCGTCCACCTTCGATCATTGTCCAACCAGAGGTCCTTCTTAGTGTTGCTTTGTCAAGCGATGCCTCCCTCGAATGTCTGGCTGAAAGCAGTCATAGGAATATTACGTACCAATGGTGGTTCAAATCCGTCAACGCAACATATTTTCTTGCTCTCAAAAACGAGACATTTTCTTACCTTAACTTCGCCCCAATGACACCCACTTATGAAGGCTGGTATTTCTGCAACGTCTCGAACGCGTACGGTTATAGCATTTCAAGAACAAGCTTCGTCAAGGCGTTGTACTTCAGTCTGCCCGTTCCAGTTGCAACCCTCTCGTTGTCCGTCACACGAATGGTACAGGAAAACGAAACCGCTGTAAAGAAATTGAACGCAAGTTCTTATCGAGATATTCGTTCCCGCATTTCAGAATTGCTTTCGTCATTTGGAAACCTCAGTACTGCTACACCGACCATAAGAAACTTGCATCCGGTTACCTGCGAACTGAGGAATTCGCGCAGCAACAAAACACGTGACAACGTCGAGGTCTGTCAATGGCAATTCCAGTACGTGGGGGAAAACACGACCTCAAACTCCAGTGTGAATGATGGGTTCGAAGTAAACGCCAGAAAGGTTCTCAACGCAAGTCTAGACGTGAAACAGGACGTCGAAGAGCTTGTTAATGCAACCAATAATGGTTCTTTGTCGTTCTTGCTGGATAACCAGACGTACTTTGTCGAGAAACATTCACTGAGTGTTCAAGCTTTCTTCTTGCTTTGCCCGCAAAGGCAAACTCTAGTTCAAAAAGACTTCAATTGCGGTAAGAAAAGTTGGCACTTTTAGAGAAGGAACTTTTTTTGTTCGGCTTAGTTTAATTTAATCAACGTACGTAAACGTCCGTAAATACACCCGAAAATAACCGCGGACAATAAGCCCCCGACAATAAGCCCCCGAGAATACCCCCCGAGAATAAGCCCCCAACAATAACCCTCCGATAATAAGCCCCGCAAAAATAATCCTCCGACAATAATCCCCCGACAATAAGCCCCGACAATAAGCCCTCGACAATATGCCCCCGCTACAGATTGTGCTGGGCAACTTTTTGGCAACTTATTGTGTTTGGAGCAACTTTATACGAGAACAGCAACTTCGAGCAATTTCCCCCCGAAAAAGCATAATTTTCGAGAATTTCCAGTGAAAACCAAGAAAGGGGTGAAGAATATGCTTTGTATTTGTTCTTTCTGAATAATTCAGGCCGACAATACAGTAGATTAGAGTCATTAGACAATAATTGAATTAATTTGGCCTGACTGTAAACAACTGAGCCTGCCTTCCACCATTCCAGCGGACATTCAATTTAGTTTGGTTACCTTGGCAACAATTCTTGACAGCCATTTTGCATTTGAGGTTTTAATTCGTTGAGGTTTTAAATTAATTAAAATAAGTTAATATAACTATGGAAGAACAAGAAGAATCAGACGATGAGGAACTTGCACCTGGAAATGACCCTATTGCAGAGGCAACAACTGCTGGGGCAAGTTTGGTAACTTTAAAGTTTTTATAAGGTTTTATATAACATATATAGATATTTTAATAGTTTTGCAACAAAACTAAGTGTTAACTGTTAATAATTGAGGAGTCATTCACGACAACCCGATGGAACAAGCAACTGTTATAGGACTTAAATTTATATAGAGACTAACGAGTGTTGAAAATATAGCTTATATTTTACTTTGTGCTCTTTCTTTTTCGAGCAACTTTTTACATTACAGGAGCAATTTTTTCAATTTTTGAGCAATTTTTGGGCAACTTTCGACCATTTCTAGAGCAACATTTCAGCATTTTTGCAGCACAATCTGTAGAAGCCTACGGCCGACAATAAGTTCCCCGAAAACAGTCCCCACATCTTAGACGCAAAAATCCTTCCAATAATTAAACCCCCAATATAATAAGCTAGCCTATGGGATTATACTAAGGCATAGAATGAGGATATGCTCATTTCAAAAGGAAGGATATCTCTAGCTTTAATATAGACGTTACCGTGTCACTGGTATACTAATTAAACTAAGCTAGTTAGCCAAACTATATTTACACTATATTTAATAGTTTACAAATAGGAAAAACCCGAATTGCAGCTCGCAGAGCTGAATTGCTCAGTCTACAAATTTGAAAAAATGACTACACTAAAACTTAAATATTTACAGAAAAAATTAGAAAACAATTCAAGTGTCATTAAAAAGAACTACACTACTTGGGATAAAAATATTTTTATAGTAAAAATAAAAATATTTTAAATGTATTTTCTCATAAAAATATTTTTAAAATATTTTTTCTCAAAAAATATTTAAAAATATTTATTCCCATAAAAATATTTTAAAATATTTTTTCTCAAAAATATTTTTAAATATTTTTTTTATAAAAATATTTTACAAATATTTTTCGCATAGACTCATATACATGCGTACAATAAGCTCATTAGCACTACTGTATTACATTTATTTTCCATATAGTTGACTGCCCACCGGGATCTTACGGTAAACTAGATGATAATGGAATAGCATCGTGTCAACACTGTCCTTTGGGATCATATCAAACTAACTCGGGCCAGGCATCGTGTGTAAAATGCCCGAAAGGATTTACTACCGTATACCTAGGAACATATGACAAGGCTGAATGCAAAGGTGATGATTTAATTGAAATTTAGTGTAGAGAATTTAGTGCCACTACGATCAAATTTTTACCTATCGATATTTTTACGTATTTATAAAGCAGAGCTTCTAAATATTACTCGGTCGAAACCGTTTTGCGATTCGACGATGGCAAGTATTATTTATTTGACTCCGAATCTGGAGTTGTTATGTCCGCCATTAATCGTTCATGTTCCTGACCAGCGAAACGAAGTGACGTCAGATTCTCAATGCGAAGACTCTACATGGCTAATTCTTCAAGTAAATCAAGGTCATTTTTTCAAATTCTTCGTCTGAAAGGCTGAACATTTCAGGCCTAGCATTGAGAATCTAACGTCACAAACAATATCACCTTTTGAAATTGCGGGCTCACTTGGAACACGTTTTTAGTAATGGTGGCCTAGATAATAGTGATTTCAGAGCTCAAAATACTTACTTCAAAATACCATTTTTTAGTTTTTTTTTACATCGATAATCACTTTCGACCCTGAAATACTATTCTATGCTGAAGAAAATCTAAAACATGGAGGTGAATTTTCATCGTAGTGGCACTTTAAAACGGCGATAATTGCCTTTTGATTCCGAACTAACCACCTCGTAAAATTGAAAAACCAGGTAAAACTTAAAGTCTCAAGTCAAGTCTTGAACGTAAAATATTGAACGTTTATAAAATCAATGATTATATGACTTGCTTATTCATGTTTCGTTACCATTACATTAAAAATTTACAAGAATTATTCACAAATTATTTTGTAGCTAATATTCAAAAACTCATTAATAATTCGTAAACCAATAATCCAATCTTGCGCACGAATTCAGTCACGTGCATGTGTCTTTATACTAGCCAAAGCACACTTGGTCATGCTTCTGCACACAATAGACTTTTGTTATTTAAATTAGATAAAGATTTTTATATAAAGATTTTTATATAAAGATTTTTTATACCGTATAAAGATTTTTATATAAAGATTTTTTATAAAGATCGTATTTTACATTAACATAATTATAGTTTCAACACATAATGATAATTCTCGCACAACAACATTCAAATTTAAGAACTACCACGATCTAGCTCTTTACAAGAATCACTTTTCAGCAAAATTGAAAGTACAATTATTGAACACACAACTCGACATGTTCGTGTTAACATTTGATACCCTCTCACCTTCACTCGCACGCATCGGGAAATTACTCAACATTTCGTCGGGAACGTCAAATCTAAAATCAGCCAAACTGAAGTCTATTAAATCCTTACATTCTTCCTTCAAATCACTGTTCGCCCTCTCTGTTATATTCCTTGGAGGTCCTAAAATAGTACTCACACGCTTTTCTTGCTCTTCGTTTTTTGGTCGAATTCTTCGCTTTGGAGGCATATCAAAGACAAACGCTGCCGAGAATGTAGGCTTCGGCATTACCACGCCTCGGCATTTAAAATTCATATTCAAATTTTTGGTAGAGGACAACCAAGTTGCTATTCCCTAGAGATTTTATTTTCTATTTAAAATCCATGTTTCTCATTCACAGTTTTTGAAGCCATTCAAAACACTCGCATCACGTGTTTTATCAGATATAAAACACTCGGGCTACGCCCTCGTGTTTTATATCTGATAAAACACTGCTGCTCGTGTTTTAAATAGTACGTGAAATTCATCACCATAACACAAGAAATGCAACACAACTTCATAAGCATTATAAAATAACTAATTATGCAAAGCATACTCTTTAATCTGACTTAAAAAGTATTAAATCATGTAACATTTTTAAAACAAAAACAAAAACACACTTTTTACAAATTCAACACAATTAGTCAACAATGTAATTACGATATAATGTACAATTACAGTATACTATGGTTTGGTTGGAATCTGGTAAGACAGTTATTTTCTCTGTTTTGCCAATTTTAACCAAGCCATTGTGTATTATATATATAAATATATATATATATACGTGCTATACGATATAGACAATTTTCTTATAATCTTTCTTATGAGATATAAACAATTATTATTTTATACTAACTTTGAACTAATATTTATTTAAATATCTGATTAAAATATAATTTTAACTAGGGGTCTTAATAGAAAGTCCTGTAAATATTTCTAGTAGATCCCTAGTCCTACAGTAATCATAAATCTGTGTAAATAATAAATGAAAATTGTAAGGATGATCCGATAATCGGAAATTAATCGGTAGAAGCGATAATAGGCAACTTTCAGGCTGATCGGTTATCGGCCGATCACATCAACATGTATCGACTGTCCGATAAATACTATTCAGGGTTTTATACATAAAAGTGTATATAGTGATTCCACACAAAGAAAGTGTCGAATTTAATCAATTTGATAAGGTGCATCATGTTTAACACGCCATATTTCTTGTTTGGTGAAACATTTTTTGCTTCCCACTAATTTCGTGAATCGTATTTCATTTTTCATATTTCAACTTAAATTCCGTATTGCTAATAACTGATGGTTAATAATCACATTATCTTTGCCAAACAATATATATATATGTTATTTACCGGCTGGGAGGTCCGTACTGGAAAAATATTTTCCCGAAGTCTCAGAAGCGGCCCGAGACCGAAGGTCGAGGGCCGCTTCTGAGACTGAGGGAAAATATTTTTCCAGTATGGACCGACCAAAACGGTAAATAACGTGTTTATTTTTTCGAGCAAAGTCAAAAAAATTGCAACGTTTTGGCGCCAAAAGTTGCGAGAGGTCCGTACTGGTGTGATACGGACCTCGTACTCAGCCAATCAAAAGGCTCTATTTTAGTTACGGACCTCAAAAAAAATAAACAATGTTATGTTTTTGTTTTGCGCAAATTCAAGTGTCGGGAATTCCTGTTGACAAATATCGGTAAATCGTATGGGAATTTATCGGATCGAGCCATTCGATCATTCGAATTTTGCCCATTCACAACTTTCTAGGAATGAGCCATTCCTAGAACGTTGCGAATAGGCAAAATTAATTCATAAAAAGGCGTTAAATGGACACTAGTCCTCACATGCATTCACTAATTTCAAGTTTTGTTTTTCTTCTTAACAAGTTATATGTCCACCTGGCCATTATGGTATTATCACAATGAACATTGGACAATGTCTTATATGTCCCGTCAATACATATCAACCAATGGAAGGAAAATTCGCATGCCTTGCTTGTCCAGGGGGTCATGTGACCAACATGAATGGAACAACAGATGTCATGAAATGCATCTTTGGTAAGACGACTGGTAATTGAACCACTGATCTCAAAAATAGGACTGGATTGAGCTTTCTATTGTATCGGATGAGCTGATTTTGAAGCTTGCATATTTGCATAATGTAAATTGACGAGAGATCATTAGAAGCTCCGAGTTTGTAAGCAAATCAAACTGTGACGCTCGCGAAATAGGTTTAGTGTCTGGCCAATGTAGTTTCTTTGTTAACATTAAATGCATAAAATCTTGAACCTAATTTGACGTCTCATATTAGGCTTGTTTCACCCAGTCATTTGAAAATGTCTTCTGGTCCTCTTTATAGTAAAAATTATTTATCGATGGTAAGAGCACATAATCCAACAAAAAACCTCATAGGATCCTCAGTTGGTTCCCTTAGTAATGGCGGACTTCCGGCATAATTTTCTGAACAATAGTTGCTCGATCCAGTCTTCTTTCGAGATCAGTGAAATGAACCCGCGACCTCTCATTACCGACAAAATGACATGCTAATTATGCTAACTAATTATGTAAAGCATAATTAACCCGGTTTTGATCTAATTGCTGAGATCTTAATTAATAATTCATTTTTTGGAGAACGAAACGACCTGCCTCCGTCTTCGCTCATCCTCAACTGAACAGAGTCTGTTAATTTTCTGAATAAATTTTACACACCCTCGTGAGTTCAGTCCCATGAGGGTTTGTTCTCAAATGCGTTTTAAGTAAACATCCGTGTTCGATTGAGAAGCCATATAAACAACTCGTTTATCGTGTTTCATCAGGGGATCCAAACACTCGAAAACAATAAAAACGTGTTTTCTCGTGTTTGGATCCCCTGATGAAACACTCAAACCGTATTATACTTTAATGTACTGTATTATAAAAGAGAAATTGAGATGTAGAGATTTATTGCTAACTTATGAATTTTAGCAACAGAGCCCACGACACAAAGGCCAACAGAAAACCCCACGTCAATGAAGAGAACTAGTCCTGCAGTAATGACAGAAGGGTCGACTGGAACAACAACACGTGGTGGTGGTACAGTGATGAAATCGGAGAGTGAACCTTCAAACTTAGGATTAATTGTTGGAGTTGTCGCCGCCATTGTGGTTATACTTTTACTAGGTAAAACAATAGTTAGGCTATGAAGGTTGTAGCTGACAGATATACGAAAAAACGAACAAATTAAGGACAGACAGAAACAGACAAACAAATGTAAACTGCATGCATACAGCATATATATAAACAAAAACATTCATCGTCATCATCCGGTCGAGCTAGCTCGGAATTTAGTGGAATGTTTGTAAGGGATAGTACCTCTCGCTTACTATGTGAGTTATTGATTCTCAAATTACACCCAAGTCTCACTTTTGCCTCCAACTTGACTGTCAGGCTAAACTTAGTGAGGCGAACCCTCCACTTAACAGCAGGGTGGAGAAACCTATGTACCATCGTACTTATCAACTTACGGTACTTACCTATACTATAACTAACCAAACAACCACGTATACCTACTATCATGCAACAGTTAGTTAAACAAACAGACATATATATGTGTGACATCCTTCAGTCTCGAAAGGCAATGGGTCAAGCATAAAACATATGCAATCCTGGACAGTGCATTCGCATACGGAGGGTCTGAGATACCCATGCATCAGATCCCCTCTCAATGCAACCTTCCTGATGTGCTCTAGAGACGTGGCAAAACCTGCTATACGTCCAGCAACAGGTCCCCTGCAGGAGATGCCGGGTGCTGTTATCGAAACAACCTTTCGCGCCTACCCACAAGGCAGCGGGGACCAAGCGCGTTGTTCCGAATTTTCAGGGATGGGCCCCGATCAAGCAATCCCCTACTTTCCGATAAACCGGTTGGTCTATGCAAGGCAGGGACGACCTTACCCCTGAGGTGATCATGTGATAGAACACCCGCATACCATAGAAACAAGTACCTCACTATTTACCATTCTACTTAATAACAACTTAACTATTAACTAACCAAACAACCACCTACCTACCTACTAACTAACCAAACACCTACTAACCAAACAACCACCTACCTATACATGCAACAATTTGGTAAACAAACTCATTACTATAACTAATCTCCCTCATACAGTATTCATGAAAGGATTAGTTCTAATCGATCCTCATTTACTCATTACTAGAATTACTAATCGCCCTTCATGCAGTATTCATGGCAGGATTAGTTCTAATAGTTCCTTAAAGTGCCCATAACTTCAAAATGTTTTATTGTCTTATTTGGAAGAACTTTTAAAATGACAAAGTAACTTCTTTTGAAGATTCTCGTTTCTTCGCTTTCTTTTTGAGATATATCAGTTTGTTTGATATGCAAATGTCTGGAATTTCGTCACACATGCATGACTCATTGGAGAAATGTGTATATCTCTTTCATTCTCGAACGAAATCCTTTAAAATCAAGAAGTTTGGTGTTGTGGGAGAAACACGCACACGTGTTATTCACACTTTAGTGTTTTTATTTCATGAATGCAAAGATATATAATATTCTCTGATAACTCATTATGCATGTGTGACGAAATTCCAGATATGCAAATTAGCCTTTCTGGCCTCGTTGCAAAGCGAAAGGCTAATTTAAATTAATATAAAAGAATATTTAGTTTGGGCGCCATTATGAGAGAGGTCTATAGGGTAGACAGACGGTGACAGGCATTTTCGATTTTACCAATACATGGTTGTTTCATTATCCAAGGTGTGTTGTTACTTTGCGCGTGTCGAAGAAGAAACCAGAATAAAAGCCCCAACCAACAGCAAGCAGAACCACCTTCATCAACCAGCAAGGGGAAAAGTAGCACCAGTGACTGGCGATTGAACAAAGCGTATTCATCTGATGAGGCAGTGGGCGACTTTGACCGCGAAAATCCATTATACGATACGATTGGTGATACAAAGCCGCCTCCGTACCAAGATTCGGGTTTCGACAATCCAGCACATTTATATCTAGACGTTTTGGCATCCGAAGGCACCACTTCAAGTGACCATGGCAATGGTAGCAATATATATAGCACACCTAGGAACTTTGAGAACCCATTTTTCGTGGAATTAAACAACATGCCGAACAAATCAGGAAAAATTAATGTTGCATACACGAACATGGATGAAAAAGATGTTTAAGTTGACTTGCAGGTAAGGAAATGTGTCCCCCCCGGCACCGTAGCACTCTGGAGTATAGGCATGTCTCCCCCGGCACCGTAGCACTCTGGAGTATATGCATGTCTCCCCCGGCACCGTAGAACTCTGGAGTATAGGTATGTCTCCCCCGGCACCGTCGCACTCTGGAGTATATGCATGTCTCCCCCCGGCACCATAGCAATCTGAAGTATAGGCATGTCTCCCCCGGCACCGTAGCAATCACCAACAATAGTCTTTCTCAAGACTACTACAACCTGACGATCAACCTCCCATTTCTAACAATACTTATTTACTTTTTCTGAAGGTACGTCGACAATATATCCCCATGCATAAGACATTGGAGGATGGAAATCGTCAATCAAATAACGATTATTTTATCAGTGGCAGGAATAATCCGAAGTTGAAATAAATATAATTGTGCGAAGAGTAGGCAGTTTTCACTTACGTCACATTTTGTTTCGAAGTGGATTTTAGTATTTGATATCTTGTGCATAGAGCAGGCAAGCATATAAATATTCATAAGGTCACGGTCTTGTAACCCAATTTTGATATAATAAATAGTTTTTATCACACTGACAAATGTATACAATTGTCGTGCTTAAAAAATAACAACAACTACCAAGTCAACTAGACGTTGTTTAATATTCTCAGCTTTTTATAGTAAATACTACACGTTTTAATATCTTACCGAGTTTAACATTTCAAGGTTACACGTATATCCTTTGTAAATAGACTAAATAGTAATGATTATAATTCTACTTTACACGTGCCTAGTATATTCATACTACAACTAATTACATATTCAATAAAATCACATCCATTGTGCGTTACATATTGTGTTGTATTTAAAGTGCCCTTAACCTCAACATTTTTTATTGTCTTATTTGGAAGAACTTTTAAAATGATAAAGTAACTTCTTTTGAAGATTTTCACTTCTTCGCTTTCTTTGTGAGATATATCAGTTTGTTTGATATGCAAATATCTGGAATTTCGTCACACATGCATAATTGAGTTATCAGAGAATGTTATATATCTTTGCGTTCATGAAATAAAACACTAAAGTGTGAATAACACGTGTGTGCGTTTCTCCCACAACACCAAACTTCTTGATTTTAAAGGATTTCGTTCGAGAATGAAAGAGATACACACATTTCTCCAATAAGTCATTATGCATGTGTGACGAAATTCCAGACATTTGCATATCAAACAAACTGATATATCTAAAAAAGAAAGCAAAGAAACAAAAATCTTCAAAGGAAGTTACTTTATCATTTTAAAAGTTCTTCCAAACAAGACAATAAAACATTTTGAGGTTATGGGCACTTTAAGAAATAGAAAACATTTTCCATGTTTCCATACAGTTAAAGTGCCCATGACCCCAAATACGATATTAGTAATATAGATTCTACATGAAGTAAATAGTTGAATACCAAAATATTTTATGATTTGAGCTTTGCATTGATGTTTTATAAAGGTTTATTTGTCCGAAATGCTAATGAGTGTGACGTCATTTACGGCATCATTTCGGATACAATATTCTACTGTTAAAGCAAATTAATCTAACTCAAATGTTGATGATGTACTTGACCACTATAGTAAAGATTTTATCAACATTTTCACTCAAATCTTCAACCAGTCTATCACACGGAAAGCAGAAAAGAAAGCCAAATGCCGTAAATGATGTCACATCATTAGAATTTCAGTTGAAACAAACCTTTATAGCACATCAACGCAAAGTTCAAATCATAAAATATTTTGGCATTCAACTTTTCACTTCATGTAGAATCTATATCAGTAATATCGCATTTGAGGTCATGGGCACTTTAAATAGTACCTATGAAATGAAAATTAAGTTTGTCTTATTTAAATGAACTCCTAAAATTATTAGGAATGGGTAATTTAGAGTTCTTTCGTATGTAGCGTCGTTCTTGAGATATTTAGACTTTTGTGATATGCAAATGAGATAACCTATGACGTCAAGATGTTTCTACATTTTTAGAAAATCAAGTATATCTTTGAGATTATTCAACTAAATCACTTAAAACTTTGCACAGTACGACACTTCGTGACACCTAATATCATTACATTGGAATAGCGATCCCAAATTAATTTACTATTTTAAATTTCTTGATTTTCGAAAAATAAAATGACTTCATAGGTTATTCATTTGCATATCACACAAGTTTATTTTTATTTTTATTTTTATTTTATTAGCTTCACCATTGTGCAAAAAAAAACCCCAAAATAACAAACCTAACATAGATTACATTATATAGTAATAAAACAATGGCAGGGTGACCGCAACAGCATAGCCAATTACTGCGGACCCAGAATTTAAAAGTATATTTACAAATAATAATAATAAATAATTACTGTTAATTTAATAATAATACACAACAACTGTAGCTCAGGAGGCATAATTAAAGTGCCCCTGACATCAACATTTTTTATTGTCTTATTTGGAAGAACTTTTAAAATGATAAAGTAACTTCTTTTGAAGATTTTCGTTTCTTCGCTTTCTTTTTGAGATATATCAGTTTGTTTGATATGCAAATGTCCGGAATTTACGTCACACGTGCATAATGACTTATTGGAGAAATGTGTATATCTCTTCATTCTCGAACGAAATCCTTTAAAATCAAAAAGTTTGGTATTGTGGGAGAAACACGCACACGTGTTATTCACACTTTAGTGTTTTTATTTCATGAACGCAAAGATATCATAACATTCTCCAATAACTCATTTGCATGTGTGACGTAAATTCCGTACATTTGCATAACAAACAAACTGATATATCTCAAAAAGAAAGCGAAGAAACGAAAATCTTCAAAAGAAGTTACTTTATCATTTTAAAAGTTATTCCAAATACGACAATAAAAAAATTTTGATGTCAGGGGCACTTTAAATATCTCAAGAACAACGTGAGATATGAAAGAACTCTAAATTCCCATTCCTCATCATTTTAGGAGTTTGTTTAAATAAGACAAAATTAATTTTCATTTCATAAGCATTTTAAGAAACACTCGTGTGGAAGTTTGAGGGAGAGAAATTGGCGGTGGGAACACGAGCCCGAAGTGCGAGTGTTTCCACGCTATTTCCCCAAACTTTCACGAGTGTTTCTATAACTGTATAGGAAGATGGATGAAAATGTTTTCTATCTCTTTTATAAAGTTACATATTTAAATTACATTTTTACAATTACATTTTTAAACTTTTTAGAAACGTTTTAGTAACCTTTCGTTTGAATTAAAAAAAGGCAGGGAAAAAATCCGTTTTTTCTACACAGTTAATATAGAAATACCCCTGTTTCTTTATTACTCGGGCTACCTGTGGTAGCCGAGTCTAGGTTTCGGCTGTGTTTATTATTTTTTAATATGTAAATGATCATACTTATGACATCACAATGCATAATGACTTGTTGAAAACGCTTATATATCCTTGAGATTATGTAACGAAATCACTTGAAATGCAGGTGCATGTGCGTGGATGTATCCAATGACACCAAATATGCAAATCATCAAACGATTCCATGTGATAATGGTAAATATATGCAGAATTTTTCAATAAGTCATTATGCATTGGGATGTCATAAATAATTTACATATTAAACAAATCTTAATATCTCAAGAGTGAAGTGAGATATGAAAAAGTTGTAAATGGTTAGTCTTTATAGTTTCAAGAGTTCTTTCAAACAAAAGAGTTGTTTTACAACTCAATTTTTTGTTGCATATATTACTTTAAGAATTTTAACTATCCATGGTACAACATTGCGTCACATTAAAATACATCAAACTCCTCTTCGTCGCATAATATATAGACCTTATTCCAAAATGGCTGCTAATTTAATATTCTTTTATATGCATATAAATTAGCCCATACAGCCTCGTTATTGTGTACGAAATTCAAAATAATTTTTCTTCTGAAACGAGGCTATAAGGGATAATTTAAATACACATAAAAGAATATTAAGTTGGCCGCCATTTTGGAATAAGGTCTATGATATTACATTGTTACATTATTCCCATGATGATTTCAATTATACCATCAATATCTTTTTCCTGTCCGTATCCTACCAAATCCTGCTTTCTGATTGGCTAACGAGCGAGCCCCTACGGACCGATCGACATAATTTCAGTTTTAAATGCGTTTTATAAGCCGTAAAATATTCTAAAAACATTTGAAAATGAACTCAAACGAGATTGAACATATTGAAAAACATATAAGTGATATTTTTATCCGGATAGAGACTTAATAACTCTCAATTTCCTTTGACGAAGAAAAAGCACAGACTTTTCTTTTTTGTCCACTGACTAGAAATACTGATGACGACCAAAAAAACAAGCCAGGATATTAAGGAAAAAAATAAATAAATTATTTACCGTTTTGGTCGGTCCGTATTGAGAAATATTTCCCTTTGTCTCAAAAACGTCCCTCGGCCTGCGGCCGTTTTTGAGACCTCGAGAAATATTTCTCCATACGGACCTCCAAACCAGTAAATAACATATATATATATTTGTAAAAATCACACAAGCATGTCCAAAGATTTTGTCACTAAAAATCTTTGAATCTCAAGTCACTAAACTAAAAATTGTGGGAATGTGTTGTGAAACGCTAGATTCACGTCGTTTTCCTAGATACAGTATTACATTCGTTGTATTTTGTATTACAATACAATAGATCTCTTTCATAAAGTAAATGGTTTGGACCTAGGAGTATCATTAGATGTGTGAAGTTGATCGTCCAGGTTGTTGTAGTCTTGAGAAAGACTATTGTTGGTGACTGACGTTTCGACGGCCTCAGCGGCGGTCACTTGACTCTGAAGATGACCGCCGCTGAGGCCGTCGGAACGTCAGTCACCAACAATATAGTCTTTCTCAAGACTACTACAACCTGGACGATCAACTTCACGCAGACCTCTTTCATAATGGCTAAATCAGCCTTTACAACCTCGTTAGGAAGCAAAGATTCTTTTGAATAGCGTAGAGTCTGGCTGCTATTAATAGCTCAAAAAGCGGACAAACAAACCAAATTTGACTCACAAATGATTGCAAATGGGGCAGGTACTTCATGTATGGCTAAAGCTGGTTACTTCATGTAAACCTGTCCCCAACACAGCTATAATCCTAACCAAAATTTTGTGTCGGGACACAAAAATCGGCATACATGAAGTAGTCTCCGCAAATGAGCTATTTTCTTTTGTTATGGCCGCAAGAATTATGGGTAAAAGCGGACAAACATCGATACTGACGTCATCTCGACGGAGCGCTATTGCTGACACACAAACGAGGCCATAAAGGCTAATTTAGATGGTTGCCATTATGAAAAGAGGTCTATACAATGCAATACTTTGTTTAACGTGGAAGAACGCTTATAACTACCAGCTAGTTTACAGGTACTCCACAAAAATCCTTCAATTGCTTTCAAACTCACAAACGCTTTCGTAAACTGCAATGGTGAAGGTATAAGAAATAAAAAAGAAAGGAAAAAAGAAAGTCAAACTATAAAGCCAAGAGAAAAGAAATTGAGGAAAATGGATTATGCTCTCTACGTCAATCAATCAATCAATCAATCAATCAATCAATCAATCAATCAATCAATCAATCAATAATTTGTTTATTTATTTAGATTTGTCACTCGTGTTATTATGATAAAGGAAATTATATTCAATATTTTAGAAAGTGGCCGGGTGGCCGCAAAAGCTTATGCCAATTACTACTGCCCCTCATTGTAATAAGTAAAGAAAAACATCTAACAACGTGTGTATATATATATTTATTTATATAGGGGCTTGCCCCGAAACGTTGATGTTTAATAAAGTTTTAAAGTTTTTAATATATGTATATATATATATTATATATATATATAGAATCTTTACTTAAAACAGTTCGTTGTTACACAGAGTTTCACGCCGAGAGACGATCTTCAGAGTTGTCTGAAGATCGTCTCTCGGCGTGAAACTCTGAGTAACAACGAACTGTTTTAAGTAAAGATTCTATATTCGCTCTATCATTAACGATATTGAGCACTCTATTTAACGTCAATATTCAGTATTTATTTCATTTTACTTTATATATATATATATATATATAAATATATATATATATATATATATATATATATATATATATATATATATATATATATATATATATATATATATATATATATATATATATATATATATATATATATATATATATATATATATATATATAGCAAAGTGAAAAGGTGGTAAACTGCCAAGAATTTAGTGACGAGATACTGACGTTTCGAGCGGAGCCATTCATCAGATATATATATATATATATATATATATATATATATATATATATATATATATATATATATATATATATATATATATATATATATATATATATATATATATATATATATATATATATATATATATATATATATATATATATATATATATATATAAACACATATACACACATGTCACATACACACATACATATACATACTTATATACAAAAATAAAGTATACTATATCAATCAATCAATCAATCAATCAAACCTTTATTTAATCAGGCAAGTCTAATCAGCGTAAAAAATACATAGTAAAAATTTACAATATAAGGGTTAAAACATCTAAAATGTAATACACTAAATTACATAACACTACAATTAAAGCTAAAATAAAATTACAAATAAACTACAGCGAACATTGAAGAGTTAAAACCATTATAATAAAAGGACTTTCTAGCTGCTTCAGCTCTCACGGCAGATGAAGTAAATTACTCTGTCTGGTGGACCTTTGAATTATTTGTTAATCACAGCAAACGATCTTATCGCTTGTGTCTTAAATGAGGCATCAAGCTACTTCCCGTGGCCTTAGGTGCCTTGACATAACATGCTTCACTCTTATGATCTCTATCTATCTAAACTACTTTCCTTAAAATCCTAGCTAATCCCAGTAAACATGCCCTCTGCAACGATTCTAACAAGTTTGACATCTCGACCACCCCAAGCCATTTCTCAAAGCCCTTTGGTAAGGTACCCAACGCACAAATTATGATGGGTACGACTTTTACGGTTTTGCATTTCCAAATACGTGTAATCTCCAGTTTCATCATTATTATTATTATCTAATTTACGTAGCCAGATCAAAAAGTAAAAGTCTGACCAATGAAATATTCCCACCAATAATTGTTGGGACGTTAACCGATTTTTACTCCGATTGCACCAATCCACCCAACACTTTCCGTATTATTGTCTCTCCTTCCATAAGTACTGTCTGTTGCATTGTCCTCACTATTCTTCTTACGTTCCTTTCTCCCTCAATCACTTTTGCCACCGCTTTGCTCGTCTTCTCCACACCACCACCCATACATCCAGTGATAACTGGTTGGTCTCTTCTCCCTAGTCTCACTAAACGCAAGTTGTTGGTACTTGCGTTATCTCCTCTATTATTATTATTATTATTATTATTATTATTATTATTATTATTATCATTATAATTATTATTATTATTATTATTACAATAATAAAGGATATCTGGACCTCATATTCTGGTTCCCAGCCATGGTCTATAACCTTTCAAGCGAAGGCCTCTGACGAAGGGCCTTCGCTCAAAACTGTAGACCTCTCCCACCAACCATTTATTGTTTTCGATAAATATTTATTTAAATTTACCCATTTGGGGAGCAGTGTAGAAAATGCAAAAATCCATCACTTACCCTAAGCGACGGATTCATCTGACAGTTTCACCTCTTTCCACTGGTTCTCCTCTGGTAATGCTTCGTACAACGGATTAACAATATCATTTTCGACGGCGTAGTTGTCATAGCTATTATACAGTTTAGGAGCTGCATCAGAACTATCATCTGCAGTAGATTCTTCGGAAGGCGTTTTTTTATCAAGAGGACCGATGTTACAGTAAGGGTTAGGCGCATACAATGGATTGCCGAGGGCCATTCCGTTGTTTGATGGAGGGGAGGGAACACCATTTGACTCGTATATAGGATTCTCGGCTTCGGAACCATGACCCAAGATATTGCTGTCGTCCAAGTAAGCTGGATTATCACCCCAGTTACTTAATTCAATAGCGGATGAGGAATCGACAATGTCTTTTAGATCAGTTGGATCATTGTCTTTAGTATTTCGTCGCTTTCGTCGAAGGAAAAGGAACAGTAATAGCAACAGACCTTAAGTGGAAAAGGATATTTTGTAACGAGTGATGAACACTTCTTTCCATTCATCCATCTATCCACTCCTTCCCTCCTATTCTCCTTTCTCACCCCCCCCCCCCCCCTTACTCATACACATTACCATTACCATTCTTTTCCCTCCCCTCCGCTCCCCTCCGCTCCCTCTCCCCTCCGCTCACCTCCTTCTTTCCTCCCTTCCTTCCTTCCTTCCTTCCTTCTTTCTTTCCTTCCTCCCTCTCTCTCGCTGAGTACAAGTATGATTTATTTAATATCGATCACGCAGGATAAGGTTGCCCTATTTATCCAAGCCAGTGGCTCATGTTTTAAGCGTTCGACTATTCAACTGATAAGGATTTCGAGGGCCTACGATTTAAGGTCGTTTTCCCCAGAAGACTTGAAAGTCTTACCATTGCTGGTGTTGTTGCAAAGGCAGAACTTTCTCCTCAATTACTTTAAGATCCTGAGTGGTGGTCCGACCAAGGATTGATCCCGGGTCTGATCGCAACAGCTGCTCCATCCCTTCATTCCATCTTCCTACCTTCCTTCCTTCCTCCCTCCATCCCTCTCTCTCCCTTCCTTCCTTCCTCCCTTCCTTCCTTCCTTCCTTCCTCCCTCCCTCCTCCCTCCCTCCCTCCCTCCCTTCCTTCGGTTACCTTACCTACAAGTAAAACAAAGCCTCCAACAACACCACCAATCAAAGGTGCGTGGCTAGTTTTATCAGAACTGACTGCCCGAGCAGTTGGCTCAATTCTTGGCTCTGTACTTCTCGGCTCTGTAATTCTCGGCTCAGTACTTCTCGGCTCTGTACTTCTCGGCTCTGTTGCCTCGCTCGTCTTCTTTGTTGTAGTATGTCTTACAGTGGGCTCTGTATTTTAAAAGAAAACCAAGCCTTTTCACTTCAAGGGCTTTAGAGAGGCTATCTTTTAATACACTTTCTCATATAAATTGCTTAATATTGAAAACAAAATATTTTTGTTTGCATAAATCAGGATCTGAGTTTATATATATATATATATATATAACAACGATTTTGTCGCGGTAATAAATTTGAACAAAGCTTTAAAATACATAGAAACCATGGTGAAATGGTAAATATAGTCCTTATAAGAACTGTTTGAAAACCCTACCAATATATTGTCAAACACGATAATACGTATAATAACCCTAACGAAATAACCCCAAGTTCTGAAAAGAACTGTGATGAGCATGATGCATTTCGGTACAGGAGCGGCGTAGCCCACAGGGACACCGGTAGATTTCCCGGTGGGGCCCCGAAAATCTGGTGATGGTGGGCCCCAAGCAGGCTCCAAACAATGTCACACCCTGCTCTCCCGCTGTGAACAGTGGGCCCCTATCGAATAGTTTCCCGGGCCCTATTTTTGAGCCACGCCGCCCCTGTTTCGGCAGACAACTTATCAAGTGCTACGTCTGCTAAAGAAATAACATTAGGGTAGCTTCTAGTAAGAGTCAACGAAAAGTCCAGTTACACAACCCAAATATCCTTTTAAATTGAAAATGATCTCTGAAATTGTCTTTACCTTTACATCGACTTTTGTCATATGAACCTTGGTTCGCGGTTGTAAATCCTTCTGGACATTTAAGACAAGATGTTTGACCACTTTTAGTTTGATAAGAACCAAAAGGACAACGTAGACATGTCGCAACACCAACTGCATCAAGTTCTCCGTAATATCCCGGGGGACAGTCGACTACGATAAAGACAAAAAGGAAACAATACCATAAATTAGGGATGTATGTTGTGCAAAAGGTAGAGGCAATACTTAGTGGAATAATACAGGAAATATAAGAGAATAACGACCGGGTTTCTATGCTCATTATGCAGTAAAAATCGAACAAACTTACGGAGACATGTTGTCAGAAAAAGCCAATAGATTGTATTCATGTGACATCCAAGTGAAGCCAAGGGTGAGAGAACGGAAATGAAAGGGGAGGGAGGGAAGAGAAGGAACGGGACGGTAGGGAAAAAAGAAAAGGGACGGGGGAGAGAAGGAAAGGGATGGAAAGGAACGGGAGGAAAGGGAGGGAGGAAAGGAACGGGAGGTAGGGAAGCGAATGGAAGGAACGGGATGGAACTGGAGGGAATGAACGCAAAGAAACGGGAGGGAAGAGAAGGAAAGGAACGGGATGGAAAGGGACGGAGTGGAAAGGAACTGGAGGGAATGAACGCAAAGGAACGGGAGGGGAAATGGGAGGAAAGGAACGGGAGAGATGGGAAGAAAAGGAACGGGATGGAAAGGGACAGGGTGGAAAGGAACGGGAGAGAAGGAACGGTAGAGAAGGGAAGAGGAGAGAAGGGAAGAAACGGGAGGAAAGAAAACCACACAATTATAAACGATTCTTACCGCATCTGAAACCCTGTTGGATAGACTGCTGACCAGGAGCACACATCATGGAGAATTTCCCAACGGTGAACGTGTGTGGCTCCAAGACGTACTTTTGATTCCCAACAGCAAACGACAACATACCATTGTTAGTTGCAGTAAACAGTCGATCGGCTGCTCTCTGCACAACACGAGCAGAATTGACGACCTTTCGGGCACTCACTTGGAACGCCTCGCTCATGTTTACTGCCGTCGTATTCTCTCCAACGTAATCGAATTTCCAGCGGCAACTTTCTGCAGTACCGCTTTTAGATGATTTTATCGGTTCGCAAACAACTACGTGCAAGCGTTTTATCTGCGGGTTAGTTGCATTGGAGGTATGTCCGCTAGCGCGTGAAAGTAAGTCCAACATTTGTGAATAAACGCGCGCGTTGCCTTGGGTGATAGATCGCGACCTTCGGTGCACGACAGTGGCATTTCCAATAGGACGGCTGGTCACGGATAAAGATAGTTCTGCTACAGGCATTGGTAGAGTAAATCGCAATGCCGTAACAAAGCTGGTCTTTGAAATACTGAAGCCGTACGAGTTGGAAACGTTACAGAAGTACCATCCTTCGTGGTTGGCTTTCATTGGTGAGAAATTCAGGTATGGAAATGTCTCGTTTGGCAGTGGGACGAAAGACGTTGAGTTAAGGGACCTGAATAGCCATTGGTAAACCACAATATCGTCACTACTCGCAGAACATCGAAGCGAGTCACTGCCAAACAGGTCGACGCTAAGACGATTCACGGGTTGAACGGTGATAGAAGGAGGTGTACGAATGACCACTAAAGCTGGTGTTGATGTTTCTTGCGAGATATGGTTGGATACTTCGCACGTGTAGTTTCCACTGTTGGACACAGTAGTGTTTCTGATCAGTAAAACATTCGTGGTTTGATCCTCCAGAAGATCATCATTGAATTTCCACTTGTAAACAAGAGCATAGCCCGTGGCGTTACAGGTTAGAGTGAGAGTCCGAGCGACACCCAGTTCGGTAAAGAGTTCGGGATGTTTCGTAATGTTCGGCGAGCGTGCGCAGAAGAATTTCACCTCCATTACGTCCTTTAGGATCCTCAAGATATTCGACGATGCTTTAGCTGTTTCCTCTGTAGACAAGTCAAGGCTTTGGATTAATTCAAACAGCTTTGTTCGAACGTCGGTGATCTGCCGTTGAACTCTACCGGCTTTTGGGAAAGTCGATGTCTTCGTGCATTTCAGAGAAACCGTCCATGACGTAAGTAACGCAGTCATTGAAACCGCTACATTCCCTTAATACAACATCAAAAATCTTCTCCATCGCAGAATACCAATTTCTAAAAACCAACTCAGCGGTCAAGTGTAAAGGCAGAAAACCATCATTAATTGCTTCAGTTTCAAGACCAAGAGCTGCACCCACTACATGATCCGTATCTAAGTGACTTAAGTATTCGGATTTCGTAGTCGCAAGTCCAAATCCCGCTGCTATTGTGTGGTTGATTCTAAAGCTTTCCAAAACGCTAGAGGCATTAAATTTCTTCGACATGTTTCTCATTTCGACGTTGTTAGTAAGCAGCTGGTTCATCTCCGAAGTTAAGTTGTATAAAGACAAAACAATGTCATGCAAGACTCGTTCATAATTTGTAAACTCCGAACACAATTTATGATACTTCTGCAGACTTGAAATCGCGTGATGAACGGTGTTGTTCGACGTTTCCGCTGATGCCGAATTTCCGGTATCTCCAGTCGACCGTTTATTTCGTACTTCATCATGAACAGGTCTACCATGCATGTACACATCCAAGATGTCTTTCGCTATGCTTTTCAACGACGAGTTCAAATTTTTAAAATCGAGTACAGCAGGCAACCTTTGTTGGGTTCCATTCATTATAAACACGAGCTGTACAGGCAATAATGTTGGCCCATCTTCAGCTATCATCACATTGAATTTGATAACGTCGAACTTAACGACTGGCTTCAATGAATCTCTCAGAAGTTCGTCTAAGCGGAGTGGACCAGATAATATTTTTGAGATGTTCTCTTTGGAATGCACCGTGATGTTATAAGCCTTTCTTAAATTTATAACGGCTTTCTGTGATATGTTCAACGACCTCGATGCAGACGAAAGCCTTACAACAGCTTTGCGCTTCATGATTTTCCAGTAAGAAACATTACTTCGGGCAATTTCTAACTTTTCCAATACCTCGGAAGAGCCGTCCTTGGAAAGCACGACCTTTTTCAACGCGTCACTCCGTATCTTACTGCAGAGTACATTCTGGGCAACGCACGTGACATTGACAATACTGAAAGCACACGGTACGGTCGCGCAGCAACTCTTCGGGATATGTTCCGACGTCACGTGTACTTCACATGGACGCTCACACGCGTACCTCTTTTGATAATTCTCATCTTCGGATTTCATCTCCTTGAACTTCTCTAAACGAACACGGCAATCCCAGTAGCCATGGCGCCTATCTTTTCGGCAAGTCTTTCTGCCATGGGAACCAGTCGTGACGAAGTCTTCGAACGGATTCGACAAAACCAGACTATCTGAGTTCCTGGGAAAGCTTTTTCTCAAACACACATCTTCGTTGGTGTTTCCTGGCGAAAAATGAGACCTCGCGTCTCTCATTGCTGAATATTCCTTGGAAGGGTATTCCTTGGAAGGCAAATACGACGTTTTCATACCATACGAAAATAATTGTTTTTTAATCAAAGCGAGCGTATCTTCCAAACCACCCATCGACAATCCACTCTTCAAATAAGTCATTGCGCAATCGTGTGTCTCACGGAGGACTGAGCGGCTGAATGCGACTCTTCTGCGTTCTGTTTTATAACAACTGCCCAAGCAAGTTTCCTTAGATTTTCCTGCTACTTCGTAATCGCATTTTCTGCAGACTACGCCTTCCCGACATACATCGCGACACGGCATCGCGCGACAGAGCTTACCCAACTGCAATCTCAAGCGCGCCAAACGACCACTCACGTTGCTCTCGAGGTTTTTGAAATCTAATTCAACACCTTTAAGTTTTCTTTCAGCAGCCATGTGTTCCTCCTCAGCTTTCTTCATCTCACGTATTTTCGTTTCCGTGAAGACTATGATATTTCGCAGTCGAGTTTTCGCTCTTTCTTCCCTCTGCTTGAAAGCCGATACTCGTTTTGTCGCCCTGTTTAAGACTCTTATCCCATACCTGTAGATTGCATTATTTAAATCTTCCATCAGGCCACCAGGTTTGTCCTCGAATTCCCCAATGGCGGTTATTCTCTGATTCTCCCAAGAAGCCAAGCGGGAATGGCATCTCATATGTGCGTCATATAAGCCGTGCACCTTACCACTTACGTCGAAATTTAAGCCATCTCGCGAGAACGTGACGTTAACTTGCTTTTCGAACCCAAGAATCTTCACCACACTTTGAAATGATCCCCAAGAACTTCCATTTTGTCCTCTGGAGATGTACATTCTGGGATGCAAAGGAGTTGTTTGGAAGATTCCTAATTTTCTCGGGACGTCATCGCGATAATCTCCCTTCACTTCGATACCAGACTGAGGTTCCCCTGGAAACAACGAAGAAGAACGTGGCGATTGTGTCCACAACCGAACATCCATGTCCTCAAATAGTACTGGCCCGAACTTAAGGTGGCCGGGGAAAGCCATGCTTATGCCACTGATGTCGTCACCATTTTCAGATCGGTCGCTTGTTTTGTCTGGCTGAAGTTTTGTGCGAAGTACAACGGAGAGTGCTTGGTTGGTGCCAAGCTCCACAAAATCACCCAAGGCCGATTGTTGAAATGGACAGTCTTTAAAAATGTGCGAGAGATATAGCCCTTCGGCAGGGGTTCGTTCAACAGAACTACTTTCATGAAGACTTCCTATATTCCAAAAAAAAACACAAAAGACAAACAAACATCCATTTAAAGTTTAGGCCCTTTGAAAAACAACTATATAACAATTAGTCACCGAAGTCGAGGTGATTATCGGTGAATATTTACCGAGCCGCGAAGCGGCGAGGTAAAATATCACCGATAATCACCGAGACTGAGGTGACTAATTGTTTTAGTAGAAATTTCACAGGTGACTATCAAGAGAGAAGAAAACTGAAAGAAAGCAATGGGAAATATTTTAATTATTTTATTTGTTATTTCGGAGTCGCGCGCATCGTGAGATCACATGATTTACGTAATCAACATTCAACAGAATATTAAAACGAACAACATACGAACCTAATGAACGTGCTATACTCTTGCAAGTAGAGAGGCCAGAATGTGCTTAAGAAAAAGCGATTTTGCTGTCAGATCAAGGCAGAACTACAGAGTGTAAGACTGAGTTAAAGATTGAGTTAACATAAACGAGCAACTGTTGAAAGATGCAGACGGAACTTGTTTATTTGCTTGGTTAGTACAAAACCGGCTTCACTTTTGTCCAGCTCAAAGTTCCCTGTCAATCAGCATTTTTACCAGGTGAAGCAATGACTTTTTCAGCAGATTTGGTTTAATTGGTGTTTCTTGGCCGATTTCCGAGTAAAAAACTCGGGCATAATCTGTGTATATATCAGCATTCTGTCTCGTACAATTTTTTGGATATAGTTTCATCACGGCTGTCATTGTTTTTTCTGAACCGTATCACCGTCCGCTATTTTTCCTTCACTGACGGAGCTGCTTGAGGTAGGAACTAAAACTTAGTGGTTTTATTAGCCTCATTGAATAAGTAATACTGTCACAGATTGACATTTGTTTGTTGTACGGATGACGGTCAAGACTGCAGCTCGGACTGACAACAACTGATTTGTTTTTTTGTTAAAACAGGTCATGCCGTCTTTTTTCGGGCAGAAACGTAAAATATTGAAAAGCATTTGTTTATATCTTCGACAACCATGCTAATAAGTTTTTAAATGTTTGTCTTAAATGTTTGTTGTTCAAAGTATTCTGTTAAATAAAGTTTTTTTCACAAAATTACTTGTTGTTTTGATCGTGTCGTCGATTGCCGTCGACACCACCATCAAGAGTTTATAGCTATGAAATTAGAAAAATTCTTATATCTTACCTCGAAAACGTTTAAACTCTATATTTAGTTGTTTCTTTAGTTTGTTTTTGAATAGCGTTTTCTTTAGTTTCATTCGCTTTTTCGTACGTAATATCGATAAATCGAGAAGCCGCCATTTTTAAATCGCTGAAAATGTGAAAAAAAATGATAGTCACCTCGCGCGAGGTGACTATTTAACAATTAGACAACGAGTCCGAGTTGTCTATGAGCGATTAGTATAATTTCTGAGCTTAAACGAGCTCTGATTGGCTGACTGGCCAGTAAATCTGAGACGATAGTCACCGCGTAGCGCGGTGACTATCACTTTACTAGAAATCATACTTGAAAAAGTGTTTTTTTTGTAACCAGACTATGTTTATTCGTTCCAGTCCCCTCTCGGAATCATCATTTTGGTGTATGGTTTATAAAACATGACGAATTTTTTTTCAAAATGGCGACTAAATTATTATAACTAAAAAATCGTCGAAAAGGCTCAAAAACTTAGCATAAAGACATTGTATATATCAGATTTCTCTCAAGATATAATTGTCTAAAGGGTAAGGAAGTTTGTTTTATCGTATAATTATTGGTATTTTTACGTCCGTTTTGATCGTTAGTGTGTTTTTGAAAAGCTGTCCAGCGTGAAGAAAACATCGAGCAAACACAGTTCAAACTGTCTGTTTAAAAACTTCTCAATTGAATATTCGTTCAAGCCTGAAATTATACTAAAACAATTAGTCACCTCAGTCTCGGTTGATTATCGTTATATTTACCTCGCCGCTTCGCGGCTACGGTAAATATCAACGATAGTCACCTCGACTTCGGTGACTAATTGTTAAATAGTCAACGAAGGCGAAGCCTGAGTTGACTATTCGCTCATAGACAACGAGGACGATTTGTCTAATTGTTTTAGTAGAAACAAATTAGTGGACTATTACAAATCATGCATTCTCCAAAAAATTATCCAAAAACTCACGTGAAACCTCCCCAAAGCGAGAGTTTTCTGCCATTGTTTTGAGCGCGTTTCCCAAACGTTGTCTATCACGAATAGACAACGGTTGAGTAGCCAATCAGAATGCAGCATTTGTAATAGACCATGGTCAGTTTCTACTAACACAAAATAGGCCGTCCATCTCGACCAATCACAGCACGAGAAACTCTATAGTCACCTGTCAATTTCTACTAAAGTTGAATAGGCTAACCTAATCAGTTTTATAAGTAACATTAAGAATATATTGTATAATGCTCCTAATACGTCTTTATTATTATTATTATTATTATTATTATTATTATTATTATCATTATTATTATTATTATTATTATTATTAAAGAATTTTAAATAAATAAATGAATGAATAATAAAGGAATTCCTACGAAGCGCCTCGCTTACCTCCAAACGTAGCATGACCTATTGACTGTGGTGTATTCAACGTGACATTCGTCTTCTTTCCTTCTACTTGTAATTCCATTGTTAATTTCGTGTTACCATAAAGATCCACAGACCATTTCTGGTCTAACGGAGAATGTAATATCTAAAAAGTAAACAGAGTGCCTAAGTATTTTTATTAGACAAACATTTTTCACTGACTGCTAAAGTTTCACTCGCTCATACTTGTGTACTTTTCTCTTTCACTATATCAAGTATGAATATGAGTATGATTTATTTTGAGTCGATCACGCAGGATAAGGTTGCCCTATTTATCTGAGCCAGAGGCTCATGTTTTAAGCGTTCTTAGACGAACGGAAAACCCAACTGATAGCGATTCTGAGGACCTACGATTTAAGGTCGTTTTCTGGTGTTGTTGTATCATAAACTTATCTGCAGGGTAAGTACCAACCACAACCTATTTGTGAAAGAAAATTTGATTTTTTAAATATCTCACCATAACCCGTGATTTTACTACAGAACACAGATTTGTCTTTGGTTAGATGTTTTACCAATTTTCGTATCATTAGAACTAGTTTTGGTTGATATATCACTGTTTTCCCATCGGTACCTGATCATATGTACTCTATTTAAGCTATTAAATTATTAACTAGCTACTAACTGGTATACACTCTGTTTAATTTATTGTCCACTCATGAAGTATATTGGGCACTAAATGACCTGTCCTTAGCAACCGGTTGTTTAGCAACGGAATACGCCCGAACACCCTTAAGGTAAATACGTAGCTTCGTGAACAACATATCTGATTGGTTATTAGATGATGGTTGGTAACCAATAGCCAATCAAAAATTAGCTTCCACTAGCTACGTAAATGACCCCTTGCTTAAGCTCTCTACTTACGTTGTCGAGGTTGGCCACGCTCATCACCATGGTCCCATCGAATCTCACGTGGAAATTGCCGAGACTCTGCATGAAAGACTTTCTTAACGATGACACCAAAGCGAGGTTTCCTTTCGTCGATGAATCAATTCGAATAAAACCTTTGCCGTTCCAATATACTCCCTTTTTAAGTTTCTCGATAGATTGGGTGGGTGAGATTTGAAGGGAGTGGATTGTTAGATCCCAGCCACTCGACTTTAATCTCTTAAAAAAAGAAATATTATTCACTTTATCTGCATCCTCGGTCGAAGGACGAAGGATGATGTTCTTCGGAGTCGGGCTGCAAAGATCAACCGCCATAGCGAACGGTGGCTTGTCTGGTGCTAAAATATCGGAATCTTGCTCAACAGTGAGGTTGATATTACGGGAAAGCAGAAGAGAAAAGTACGAATTTTGCATCAGAGGTTGCCCTTTACCAACGTCGATTTGCTGTAATTCCATGTCCGAATAAAAGTACGTTTCTATATCGGATTTAGAGAACGATTTGGATTTATTGCGCCGAGGTAACACCGATAGCTAGCCACTTGGGAAGACTGCTTTGTAAAGCTTCAAGGAAGGAGCGTGTCACGACCCGAGACCTAATCAGTTCTTCGCTGGAATAATTGCTTCGAAATGCGTCACACTCTATCGAAGGTGAATTCTTGCTTTCAATACTTGTACCGAGCAAGGACAACGGTAGGACCGTTTTGCCAACCCCCAACGTAACCACGCCTTTTGTTGACGTCATAGTACCGCTTGGTTTCCACGACGACGTGGACGAAAACACGATTACGTCACTGTTACGTGGGCATTTATTGATCTTGACACGATGACAGCCAACGGGCAGCGTGGAACGATGAAGTGAAGATGAGTTTCCAGATGTTTTGTTTTTGGAGTTCGGGGCGTCGTCGACAAAAATGACGTCCTTCTCAGGTGACTTAAAGTCTATTGCGTTAGCACCGGTTAATAAATATTCCACGAAGTATAACCCACGTTGTTTGGCTGTGATAGTTACGGACTGTCGAGTAGAGGTTGCATTGAAGGTGAGAACTGGAGGGTTGAAGTCGATACCACGACACTGTAGTACAAGAATAACATGGTCCGAGGCAGGTGAAGACCGGAATTGGAGGGGTGTGGAGGGGATGCCAGGGGTTAATGTAGGATACGTTGGTGTCGCAATGTAGCCAATCTCGCAATCGTTTCCTTTGTAGCCCGTGCGAGAACAGTCGCACGAGTAACGGGAGGAGCTCACGGGTGAACATTCCCCACCATTTTTGCAAGGGTTCGGTTGACATGACGTGATAGCTACAAAAAGATATGCACAGAAAAACAAATTTACATTGGGTCTCGCATCAGGTCTAAGTGCAAAATGGTTCAATCTGCGACATTTTTGTATAATATATGGGTGCGCAATGAGATCTACACCGGTGTTGAATTTTGTAAATAGTGTTACACTTAAATTGTATTACACTACATCACATTACACTATATCTTATACTAACACGCCTTTAGCTATATAAAGACGGTTACGGGTCAACCAGAGCTTACGTTTACAATCCAATTTACCTTTGCATAATACATTTCTTGGTTCCCAGACACCACTTGTGCCACAAGCGATCTTACTTGTACCCTTGATGAAATAACCATAGGCACATCCCACAATGCACTCTGAGGCAAACTCCGTATTGCAGGGGTGGTAGACAAAACCATTGGCAGGAGGAACGGCATCTGGACAGTAGATTCCTGCAAGGATTATAATCATTATCATCATCATCATCGTCATTATATTTTTAAACTTATTTATATATGGTGGCCTTTCAGTTATCTGGTTTTCATATATGTTATTTACCGGCTGGATGGTCCGTATGGAGAAATATTTCCCGAGGTCACAAAAGTTGCCAGGAGGCCGAGGGACGTTTTTGAAACCAAGGGAATATTTCTCAATACGGACCGACCAAAACGGTAAATAATTTATATATTTTTTCTTTAATATTCTGGCTTGTTTTTTTTTGGTCGTCATCCGTATTTCTAGTGAACAAAAAAGAAAAGTCTGTGCTTTTTCTTCGTCAAAAGAAATTGAGAGTTAAGTCTCTTTTCGGATATAAATAAACTCACTTGTATGTCTTTCAATATTATGTTCAATCTCGTTTGAGTTCATTTTCAAATGTTTTTAGAATATTTTACGGCTTATAAAAGCGGTCCGTATGGGCTCGTACGGACCACTCGTTAGCCAATCAGAAAGCAGGATTTGGTAGGATACGGACAGGAAAAATAGAGCCTCTTATTATCATTTATTTTCAAAATGGCGATCTTCTGAAATTCGCACGTGTGAGAAAGGTGAGGTTTCTTTATCAATTTTTATAATCTTAACGACTGTGTAGAGAGATGGGAATTTTTTTATGTATCTATAACCTTTTCAAGAAAGGTTCTATAGTATTTTGGTCTTAGCTTGTCACACAATTCCATAAAATATCTTCTGCTCATTCTAAAGTAAAGCAGTATTGTGATTCAAATTTTTGGCTCAAGTTACCACTGCCAATTAGGGATTGGTCATAAATTACCAGGGGGGAGGAAGAGTGGAGAAAGTGGGAGGGTCATACCTTTTTCAGCCCCTCAAAAGGGAGAGTAATAGAAAATTGAACCATCAAAAGGGAAGGTCACATAAATTTAAAGTTCCTCTGCGACGAAATATCACATTACATTTCCTGGCATTTTTTGTTACAGAACATCATTTTAGGTTAATAAATGTTCGCATTTGCAAAAAAAAGGAACAACAAACATTCTATTTCATTAAGAAATTTAACCTCCAAAGTCGCCCAAATTTTATCCGCCATTGCTCAAAACTTGTTCCAGACGAGCCCGCGATTCCACATCAGAGTCTGTGATTGTGACGTCAGAGACTCAACACGTGACAAAGATTTATGAAAATTATACGACAAGTTACAATAGAAAGCTTTCCCCAAGTAGCTTTATATTCATACACAACTAGCCACGTGTTGAGTCTTTGACGTCACTTCCTCTAATCGCAACCTAAGCGTTCGAAACATGTTCGAGTAATGGCGGCCATATAATCTCGTATAAAAACAGTCTGAAAAGGCGACTTCCTTTGCTCGCAATTGCTTGAAATTTCGCAAGTTAAGTAAGAATACCATGATCTTTACAAGTATGTAAAAATTCGGGATACCAAAAATTTGATCACAAGGGCACTTTAAGCTCACACTCTATGATTGTTTCACTATTTCAAATTCCAAATAGATCACAGTGATTATTGTAAAATAGTGTAATAAAATATGAATTTACTGAAACAGGAATATTCTACTAACTTTTACACGAAGTCTCAACGCTGGTCCAGACATTCTTGACACTGCACTTGCGGCTAGCTGAGCCCATCAATTCATAACCTGGCAAGCACTTGAAGTAACATACATGGTCAGTTGTGTTGCCTGTGCAATTCATCTCGCCATTCACTGGAGGGTAGATTTTCTCACATAATTCGCCTGATGAAATAAACCAATTCAGCGTTAGAAAATACAATTTCGACATATATATGCTCCAGCCGGAAGGCCTTCAATTCCAAAGCTACGGAGGCCGTTGCCGACAGCCTATAGTCACGAGTTCTGTATAGTAATGGTGGTAATGCCGGGAGACGAATTGGGTATATTACAAGTAATATTTGGCATTTCACTCGATTAAACTACATGTTCTAAGGATTTATGGTGAAGGAAAATTTCGAGTATTGGAATATATACATTTTAAGACAAACCGGGATAATAATCAGTTATACCTAGATGACATTGATCACCAGCCCAACCACGGGGACATTTGCATGTATTGGGTGCAATGCAAGTTCCGTTATGTTTACAGCCACCAACGCAAATAGCTAGAAAACGATAAAAGAAACTGATTGTTTAAGAAATAGAAAACATTTTCCGGGTTTAAATACAGTTATAGAAACACGAGTGGAAAACATTATTGACATTTTGGCTCAAGTCACCACTGCTAATTAGGAAGCTAAATTTTGATCATATTGCTTGTCTAACTGCAAAACTGGACGTCACAGTCAAATCACCTAATGACTGAAACAGGAATATTCTATACTAACGTTTACACGAAGTCTCAACGCTGGTCCAGACATTCTTGACACTGCACTTGCGGCTAGCTGAGCCCATCAATTCATATCCTGGCAAGCACTTGAAGTAACATACATGGTCAGTTGTGTTGCCTGTGCAATTCATCTCGCCATTAGCTGGAGCGTGGATTTTCTCACATAATTCGCCTGATGAAATAAACCAATTCAGCGTTAGAAAATACAATTTCGACATATATATGCTCCAGCCGGAAGGCCTTCGATTCCAAAGCTACGGAGGCCGTTGCCGACAGCCTAGTCACGAGTTATGTATAGTAATGGTGGTAATGCCGGGAGACGAATTGGGTATATTACAAGTAATATTTGGCATTTCACTCGATTAAACTGTATGTTCTAAGGATTTATGGTGAAGGAAAATTTCGAGTATTGGAATATATACATTTTAAGACAAACCGGGACCAGTTGCGAAAAATGCAACTTCAAGGCCGTGCTTTGCCGTGCTTTGAACAACCAGTCAAGGTCACTAAATAATAATCAGTTATACTACCTAGATGACATTGATCACCAGCCCAACCACGGGGACATTTGCATGTATTGGGTGCAATGCAAATTCCGTTATGTTTACAGCCACCAACGCATATAGCTAGAAAACGATAAAAGAAACTGATTGTTTAAGAAATAGAAAACATTTTCCGGGTTTAAATACAGTTATAGAAACACGAGTGGAAAACATTATTGACATTTTGGCTCAAGTCACCACTGCTAATTAGGAAGCTAAATTTTGATCATATTGCTTATCTAACTGCAAAACTGGACGTCACAGTCAAATCACTCTAAATGACTGAAACAGGAATATTCTATACTAACGTTTACATGAAGTCTCAACGCTGGTCCAGACATTCTTGACACTGCAGTTACGGCTAGCTGAGCCCATCAATTCATACCCCAGGAAGCACTTGAAGTAACATACATGGTCAGTTGTGTTGCCTGTGCAATTCATCTCGCCATTAACTGGAGGGTGGATTTTATCACATAATTCGCCTGATGAAATAAACCAATTCAGCGTTAGAAAATACAATTTAGACATACATGCTCCAGCCGGAATAAGGCCTTCAATTCCAAAGCTACGGAGGCCGTTGCCGACAGCCTATAGTCACGAGTTCTGTATAGTAATGGTGGTAATGCCGGGAGACGAATTGGGTATATTACAAGTAATATTTGGCATTTCACTCGATTAAACTATATGTTCTAAGGATTTATGGTGAAGGAAAATTTCGAGTATTGGAATATATACATTTTAAGACAAACCGGGACCAGTTGCGAAAAATGCAAATCAAAGCCATGCTTTGCCGTGCTTTGAACAACCAGTCAAGATCACTAAATAATAATCAGTCATACCTAGATGACATTGATCACCAGCCCAACCACGGGGACATTTGCATGTATTGGGTGCAATGCAAGTTCCGTTATTTTTACAGCCACCAACGCATATAGCTAGAAAACGATAAAAGAAACTGATTGTTTAAGAAATAGAAAACATTTTCCGGGTTTAAATACAGTTAAGTATTAAAAGTATTAAACAATATACTGTGCCAGTGTCAATGTTGCTCAGATATGTTTCAGTATGAAAGTTTGTTTTAGAAGGAGCTATTTTGTGCAGGGGAGGGGTTATGATATTTTTGGCTATTGCCTAGGGGAGGGTCACGCTATTTCATGCTCATCGTCGTAGGAGGTCACTTTTTTACTTTTACTCCGAACCTCCACCCCCCTCCCCCTGGTAATTTATGACCAGTCCCTTAGGAAGCTAAATTTTGATCATATTGCCAAGTACCAATCTAACGATGCAAAACTAGAATCACGATCAGATCACCTAAATGACTGAAACAGGAATTTTCTACTAACTTTTACACGAAGTCTCAACGCTGGTCCAGACATTCTTGACACTGCAGTTGCGGCTAGCTGAGCCCATCAATTCATATCCCGGCAAGCACTTGAAGTAACATATATGGTCAGTTGTGTTGCCTGTGCAATTCATCTCGCCATTCACTGGAGCGTGGATTTTCTCACATGATTCACCTGATGAAATAAACCAGCGACAGCGTTAGAAAATACAAATTCGATATATATGCTCCTGATTCGAAGTAGTAATTTTTCCAAGAGAAGCTCCCAGGATGGCTTACACCAATGTGGTCGCACAAGGCGTTATTAGCAGAAATCCCTCCGGTTTCTGATTGGCCGATAAATTTAGCACTACGTATGACGTTGCGCTAGTGGCATAAATTATCACTGGCATTTTCAAAGTTAAAATCAACTATTTATAGGAATGTCGCATCTCATGCAAATTCGTCAAGCCACTGTTGCCTGCTCAGTCAAACAGAACTGGCTTGACAAAGTCGCAATCACGCGGTCGTATATCAGTTCTTCTGTTTAAGAAATAGAAAACATTTTCCGTGTTTACATACAGTTATAGAAACAGGAGTGGAAGTTTGGGTGAACGAGAAATTAGTGGGAAGTGTTTCCACGCTATTTCGAGTTCTCCCAAACTTTCACGAGTATTTCTATAACTGTATGTAAACACGGAAAGATGTTTTCTATTTCTTTTATAAAATAACACTGAGGAAATAAGTAGTAAGACTTTTATTAAAATGATGAAAATATACATTCTCCTTACTCACGCTAGACAGCGTCGTCGGCTGCTCAAATGAACATAAACGCTCTTAACTGTGAAGAGAAGCATCCAATCTTCTCGTTTTTCTTCTTGTTGGCTGTCACAGAACATATTTATCGACATTTTAACTGTTTGTGAGCAAAGGTTCGTCTTGCAGTCCATTTTATAAAAATGGCGGGAAAAATCCATGTTTACATACAGTTATATAAACATGGCTCTTAGCCAATCAGTGCGCAAGTTTTCAAAATGTTATTTTATAATCTATATTGTTATATGCACGCGACACGTCGCACAATTTATCGGAGCTCATTCGGAATTCGGAATCATTTGAGGTTTGGCACAAAGATAGCGTCAAACTTGTGCAGCAAATCTTTCATTTTCATGCACAATCCAATAACATGCAGTATACATGATTGAGAGTTTTAAATACTGTATTCGTTGTCTATTAAAAGTTGTTATACAGGTACATTTCAGATTCCCAATAATTATTTTGCCGGCGATAATTTATGCCACTAGCGCATACGTCATACGCTAAATTTATCGGCCAATCAGAAGCCGTAGGGATTCCTGCTAATAACGCCTTGTGTGGTCACTTTGGCGGCCATCTTGGATTTCGAGCCGGAAGGCCTTCAATTCCAAAGCTACGGAGGCTGTTGCCGAGAGCCTAGTCACGAGTTCGGTATTACTGTATATATAATGGTGGTAATGCTGGGAGACGAATTGGGTATATTACAAGTAATATTTGACATTTCACTCGATTAAACTGCGTTTTCTAAGAATTTGTGGTGAAGGAAAATGTCGAGTATTGGAATATATACATTTTAAGACCAAACATCAAAGCCGCGCTTTGAACAACCAGTCCAGGTAACTATACATTTTAAGACCAAACCGTGACCAGTTGCGAAAAATGCAAAATCAAGCCGCCTTCCGACTGCGGAATTGAAACCGCAACCAGCCACGACCCGCGATGCTAGTGCAGTGCTCTGACCATGACTGAGCTACGCAGGCCGTTGTCGAGAGCCTAGTCACAAGTTCTGTAATGGTGGTAATGCCGGGCGAATAATTGGGTATATTACAAGTAATATTTGGCATTTCACTACATGTTCTATAAGGATTAGTGTGGTGAAGGAAAATTTCGAGTAATGGAATATATACATTCGAAGACCAAACATCAAAGCCGTGCTTTGAACAATTAACCATCCAGGTCACTAAATAATAATCAGTTATACTACCTAGATGACATTGGTCACCAGCCCAACCACGGGGACATTTGCATGTATTGGGTGCAATGCAAGTTCCGTTATTTTTACAGCCACCAACGCATATAGCTATAAAACGATAAAAGAAACTGATTGTTTAAGAAATAGAAAACATTTTCCGGGTTTAAATACAGTTATAAGTATTAAAAGTATTAAACAATATACTGTGCCAGTGTCAATGTTGTTCATATATGTTTCAGTATGAAAGTTTGTTTTAGAAGGAGCTATTTTGTGCAGGGGAGGGGTAATGATATTTTTGGCTATTGCCAAGGGGAGGCCGTCACGCTATTTCATGCTCATCGTTGTGGGAGGAGGTCACTTTCTTTAATTTTTACTTCGAACCCCCTCCCCCCTGGTAATTTATGACCAGTTCCTTAGGAAGCTAAATTTTGATCATATTGCCAAGTACCAATCTAACGATGCAAAACTAGACCCACGATCAGATCACCTTAATGACTGAAACAGGAATATTCTACTAACTTTTACACGAAGTCTCAACGCTGGTCCAGACATTCTTGACACTGCACTTGCGGCTAGCTGAGCCCATCAATTCATACCCTGGCAAGCACTTGAAGTAACATAGATGGTCAGTTGTGTTGCCTGTGCAATTCATCTCGCCATTCACTGGAGCGTGGATTTTCTCACATAATTCGCCTGATGAAATAAACCAATTCAGCGTTAGAAAATACAATTTCGACATATATATATGCTCCAGCCGGAAGGCCTTCAATTCCAAAGCTACGGAGGCCGTTACCGACAGCCTAGTCACGAGTTCTGTATATATAGTAATGGTGGTAATGCCGGGAGACGAATTGGGTATATTACAAGTAATATTTGGCATTTCACTCGATTAAACTACATGTTCTAAGGAGCATAAAATCTTGTGCTTAACAACAATAGGTTAATTTCTAAAGGTCTCGTTTTTTTTTTATACACCATGTATATATTCTGGTGCGGTTAATTGGTTGTTGAAAGACCTGACGAAGGGGTGGTGCCCCGAAACGTTGTACAAATTTGTTAGTTGTCAGAATTTCGGGTTAAAATTGTTCAGCTAAACTGAGGATTTATGGTGAAGGAAAATTTCAAGTATTGGAATATATACATTTTAAGACAAACCGGGACCAGTTGCGAAAAATGCAAATCAAAGCCATGCTTTGCCGTGCTTTGAACAACCTGCAGTCCAGGTCACTAAATAATAATCAGTTATACCTAGATGACATTGGTCACCAGCCCAACCACGGGGACATTTGCATGTATTGGGTGCAATGCAAGTTCCGTTATGTTTACAGCCACCAACGCATATAGCTAGAAAACGATAAAAGAAACTGATTAGAAAACATTTTCTGGGTTTAAATACAGTTATAGAAACACGGACAGACAGACAGACAGACAGACAGACAGACAGACAGACAGACAGACAGACAGACAGACAGACAGACAGCGAAAAACTTTGAAAGACGACAAGGTAGATAAAAGTTCAGTTGAACTGTCAAGCTGTTCCATAATTTAGACTTTTTTCATGTAATCTGCATTTGGTTTTGGCAGAGATATATTAGCTCCGGTTCGGTTTGCTGGGGGATAAAGTCCAAGCAGATATTATTCGCCTCAAATTTGTCCCTCTTTTTGACTCAACTCAAGGAAATACAATGCTACAACTAGGAATGCCAGAAATAATGAAAACTTTATAGAACCGAATAAGTGATGTTACTACAAAATACAAATAACGAAATACAAGTGTAAATTACCAAGGGTTTTTGAAACTTCTTATAGTTAAATTTAATGAACCCTAAGCGACCGATGTTGCCTGGAAGGAGTGCGCAACGCTTGTTTGAGACGATGTTCTCCGTCAACGAAAAGATCGCTAAGAAGTGATCGAGGACGGTGGACAAGAAAGATACGAGAGAGCTGTACGTGTCAAAGCAGGCCAATCGTTTTTGTGGCGATACCAATAATTCCTGAGTATTAACTTTGCGGTCTATTATTATTATTATTATTATTATTATTATTATTATTATTATTTATAAATTTATCTATCAGTTCGCTTGGAGTTTTTAATCAGTCATCCGTAGACTTTATTGAAATGCTGAAAGACCTGAAATTTGACGAACGATGTAGAAAGGAAAATTATGAACACTTGCATAAGGACATCTTACTATATATTTTGTAAACGTAACAAAGAATGGAATGAACCGACTTTAATGTCATACTAATATTTTTATACCATATAGTGTTAATTCAAGTTGACATTGGTAAACTACCTGTAAAAGAGAGGTTTATCACTGTAGTATACGTTAATCATAAATGAATAAAGTTCCTATTATTATTATTATTATTTGTTCAAACCCAATCCGCCCAAATTTACCAGAATAATCAGTGTGCCACCATCCAAAATCAAGGAACAAAGAATTGGGGGAACTTGAGCTACCAAGGTCTGTGTGGATAATATTACCGAAAATTTACAATGAAATTGTATAATTTTAGAAGAAATATTTTCAAGATACCTTCAGGAAGAGCTGGGAAAAGCTTTATCGAAGAGCTTACATTCTGGCTAAAAGCAATTTCAATTGCAGTTCAGACCTGAACTCAATTTGCTTTGAGAAGCTTTCATGGTTCTTCCTTCGCTCATATTACAAAAACCTTCAGCAACGTCCAAAATGCTAAAGAGCACAGTGCAGCCATTGATCGGAGATTAGCTCTCTGGAGACGCGGAGATCTAAACCTCTTGATGAAGGAAATCAAATTCATACACAAAAAGTTTGTAACCTCGAAGAAAGCTAGAACTATTGATGATATCTCTAAGGTCTTTACAAAATTGATCATGCAAGGAAAGCTATCTGCAGCACTAAAATTTCTGGATAGGGAAAGTTCGTCGGGCCTTCTTACTCTAACACCTGAAGTCTTGGAAGATCTGAAAGCAAAGCACCCCCAGGCTTCAGAAGTTGTTGATGAATGTTTTCTGCATGGCCCAGTAGACCTTGTTCCAACTGGTATTTTTGAGGTAATTGATGAGCAAAGATCCACCAAGCTGCCATGAAAACGAAGGGCTCTGCAGGACCCTCTGGTATGGATGCCGAGCTATACCGCAGAATTCTATGCTCAAGAAATTTTAGCACAGTGGGGAAGAAGTTGAGAGAAGAAATTGCCATTTTGACCAGAAAGTTGCTAACAACGAGTTATCATCCATCTCTCCTAGAATGTTACACAGCCTCCAGGCTTATTCCACTCAACAAGAATCCCGGAATTCGACCGATAGGGGTTGGGGAGGTACTGCGGCGAATAATTGGCAAGACTGTATCGTGGAGCCTAAAGGATGAGATTAAAGAGGCAGCTGGTCCTTTGCAGGCTTGTGCTAGTCACAGCGCGGGTGCTGAAGCAGCGATCCATGGCGTGAGCCACGTTTTTGCAGAAGAAGAAACAGATGGAATCCTGCTGATAGATGCAAGTAATGCTTTCAACCAAATGAATAGATCTGGTTGCAACTGCATAACATCCAGATAACGTGTCCGGAAATGTCGCTGTACATCATCAACACCTATCGCAAACCTTCCAGGTTATTCATTTCTGTGGGGGTGAAATCCTGTCACAAGAGGGGTTACTACGCAGGGTGACCCCGTTTGCCATGCCCTGGTATTCCATCAACACATTCAGTATGATCCAAAGTTTGAGCCTCTCCGTACCTGATGTCAAAACACGTTTGGTTAGCTGATGACTCCGCTGGAGGAGGTGGAAGAATCAGATCATTATATCTCTGGTATAAACACCTGAGCATGGAAGGAAAAAATATGGATACCTGGTTAATGGCACGAAGAGCTGTTAATAGCGAAATCATAGCCGCTGGCAGATGAAGCCCGTATAGTATTTGGAGAGGAAGTTAACATAACAATTGAAGGCAAACGACACCTAGGTGCGGTGATAGGATCCAAAGAGTATAAAGATCAATATTGTAATGAAAAAGTCTCAGTTTGGAGGAGAGAAATCGAAACACTTTCCGAAATTGCAAGATGTCAACCACATGCAGCCTACATTGCGTTCACGAAGGGAAACAGGTTCGAAATTTACTTACTTCATGCGCACAATCGAATTCATTCGAAAGACTACGTTGATCCAATCCACGAAGTGCTGAATGAAGTAATTTCTGCCGACAATTTTTGGGCAAGATGAACAGTTTCCTGATGAACTCGCGGAACTATTCACATTATCACCAGCTCAAGGTGGTTTGGGTATGCCAAACCTGAAAGTCGAATCTCCACAGCAATACGCTGCCTCAAAACCCTGATAACAGCATCACATGTAGAATCGATCACAACACAGAGCATAATGATGAAAAAAAGTGAGCCATCAACTAATGACCTGAAAAAACATCAACAGGCGCTGAAGGCCGCATCTCTAAAGAACAAGATGGAAACAATCGACGCATCCTCTACCTACTGTGACCTGTTACCTTTGGTGAATCAAGCGAGAGATAAGGGGAGCCAGCTCGTGGCTTAATGCAATCCCACTTGAGGAACAGGGCCTTCGTTTGAATAAACAAGAATTTAAAAGACTCCCTACGTATCCGCTACAAACCTGCCATTGTTCGATTTACCAAGCTATTGTCCATGTGGTGAGAGTTTTTCAATCAACCATTCACTGTCATGCAAAAAGGTTGGCTTTGTGGCGCAAAGACATGACGGAATTCGAGACCTGCTGACATCTGTAATCAGTAAAGTTTGCAAGAATGTGGAATCAGAGCCACATCTCCAACCACTTGACAACGAGACTTTTGTAATTTGAGATCGGCAAATGCTAGCTCTGAAGCAAGATTGGATATAAAGCCGGTGGATTCTGGTCGCGTGGAGTTACAGCATTTTTTGATGTTCGAGTTACGCATGTAAACTCCGCAAGCAACAAGAATAAACCTACAGCAAAGATTTTTAGAGAACAGGAAAATGAAAAGAAGAGATACCTACAAAGACAATACCTACAAAGAGTTTTGGATGTTGAAAATGGAACTTTTACGCCTCTCGTATTTGGAACCAATGGTGGAATGGGAGTCGAAAGCACTTTATTCCTGAAAACATTAGCGGAATTGTTAGCAATGAAAAATGGAGAGCCATACGCCATCGTTGTAGCTTGGCTGCGGACACGCTTGTCGTTTGAAATATTACGATCCGTCCACCTGTGTGTAAGAGGCTCGCGAGTGCCTTTTAGGAAACGAGATGAAGGAGAGATGTTAGAGGATTTTCAATTAAATGTAATCGCGGCGGGAATCTTTTGAAATTTGTTATTGAACTTTTTTACTTATTTCTTATTGTATTATATTAAATTAATTTATAAATTTAGTTCCTAGGTTTCACTAATATGAATATTTTTAAACAATTTTTAACTATATAATATATTGTAAATATAATAATTTGTTGTCAAGTGTTAATAAAGGTTTTTATTAATTTTTAAAAAAAAAAAAATTATTATTATTGTTATTATTATTTGTTAATCACAGCAAACTTATCAACGCTGGTGTCTTAAATGAGGCATCAAGCTACTTCCCGTGGCCTTAGATGCCTTGACATAACATGCTTCATTCACTCTTATGTATCTAAAACTTTCCTCAAAATCCTAGCTGATCCCAGTAAACATGCCCTCTGCAACAATTCTAACAAGTTTGACATCTCGATTACCCCAAGCCATTTCGCCAAGCCCTTTGGTAGGGTACCCAATGCACCAATTATGATGGGTACGACTTTTACGGTTTTGAATTTCCAAATTCGTGTAATCTCCCGTTTCAGATCCTGGTAATTCTCAATTTTCTCCTTTTCCTTGCTGTTTACTCTAGTGTCGAAAGGGCAGGCGATATCCAAAATCAGGCATGTTCTATCTTCTTTGTTCAGCACAACAATATCAGGCTTGTTATGCTCAAGAGGGTGGTCGGTCTGGATCCTAAAGTCCCATAACAATTTCATTTTGTCTGACTATTTATTATTATTATTATTATTATTATTATTATTATTATTATTATTATTATTATTATTATTATTATATAATAATAATAATAGAGATAGAACAAGGTACTTTCACCCCGCTAGTATTTACCACGACAGGTGGAATGGCTGATGAATGCAAGAAATACCATAGTAGACTTGCTGAATTACTTGCCATTAAGAAGGGAGAAGACTATGCCAGCACAATGTCTTGGTTGAGAGCGAAAATCTCTTTCGCCTTAGTACGTTCAGCTCTCCTATGCCTTAGAGGAACCAGAGCAAGAAGACGAACTGCAAATATTACCTTAGACAATGACATTACCTTAGAGAATGTGGCGGCCAGAATAGTTTGAAGAAACAAAGAATAAAGTTACTTGATACGTAACTTCTTTTTTTTTATTTACTTATTTTCACTATTATCTTCCTTTCCTTATATTGTTATTATTATTATTATTGCTATGTAATAAATTATCATTAATTTGTAAAATATAGTATTATCTAAAAAAATTTTTAATTATTATTATTATTATTATTATTATTATTATTATTATTATTATTATTATTATTATTATAAAAGTTTGTTTGTCTGAAATGTTAATGAGTGTGACGTCAAATCAGTCAGCAAATATGTTCGAAGAATGTTAGAGAAACAAATAACAGGGAAAATGTTAGACAACGAGAGTCTTACCTGTTGTACATTCGTCTCCATTTTCCTTCCATCCTTGCTTGCATTCATAAACAAGCCTTGTTTTTTGTACTCGCTTATTTTTAGGGACCAATTTATAGAAAGCCACTTTTCTAAAACAAATTGGAAGAGGGTAAAGTTGGAGAAAAATACAAAAAGGAAGAGCAAATAGACGAACAAGAACAAAAACAAGGAAAAAGAATAAAAAAAAATAGTCGAAAAAAACCAAAGAATGAACGGGAAAAAAGAAAAAGGAGAAAAAGAATAAAAAAAAGAAGAAGAGAACATAAATTTAAAAAAATGTCGAGTATAGACCTCAAGAACCATTTTCCATATTTTTAAATGGACTACTCTACTTACTTGCACGTTGTGCTACAAATAAACCAATAACAGCTCTTTTTGCATGTTTTTCGGTAAGTCAATGCCTTCATCGTTGTCAGTACAGTAACATAATACGTCTCGTTCTTCGTCAAAACATTTTGCCTGTAAAACATTACAAAATTAGTAGTTCTTATCAGTCTGGAGGTTGGAGCAGTGTTCAGGATCAGGCATGCCAGCAGAATGATGCTAGAAATTTTCTATAGCATAGAGGACCACGTATCAAGCTAAAGCGATCATATAGCCTTGAAATATTAAAATAACATACGGTATTATAATGTCAAAATTCAATGTGACTTTGAACGCCATACAGATAATTCGAATAACATTTACTCGAAAGAGCAAGCCTCGCGAAGTTATAAATTTTCCATTCAAGCAACACTCCAATTCATGCCAAATCGAACTTCACGTTTGTAATATTTGCTGAATTGAACGTCGGAGTTGTCAGGCGGTCGTGCGGTCATATTTCAAATCGAACAAACGGGAGTACCCTTCTAATATTAAAATGACAGACGGAAATCATGCGGGATGTCACCGTTGTCAAAAACATTGAGGTTATATAGTGTCTCCTTGAATTAAGACGCTGTCGTTTGTTGCCGTATTCCACTCGATAACAATCTAAACTACGTATCAAGGCGATCATATAGCCCATTACCATTATAGCCTTCTAATATTAAAATAACATACGGTAATCATTTATAATGTCAAAATTCAATTATGACCATTTGAACGCCATACATCTAATTCGAGCAACATTTACTCGAAACGAGCAAGCTTCGCGAAGTTATAAATTTTCCATTCCATTTTCGATACTTTTGCCAAGTCGAATATTTCTGAATTGAACGACACCGTACTTATCTGGCGGTCGAGCGGTCATATTTCAAATCGAACAAACGAACGTACGGGAATACCCTTCTAATAATATCCGAAACTGAAACCGACGTCACAAAACGTCATAAAACTGGACAGACATGAGACATCCAGCTAGAAAAACATCCACTGTGCCGAATCTATGTTCGCTTTACATAGTTCCGCGAAGAGGTCTGGACACAAAACACAGCGACCCAAGTCAATATTATGCAGGTTGTCCCCTCACCTGAGATTCACTATTATCCTTAATTTACAAATCGCTCTGAATTAAGGATAATGGTTAATCCAATGTTAGAATCCAACCCCAACACAACAAAGATCCTAACCCTAACGCCCGGCAGTCAAAAACATTTCCAGAATTTGCTTCAATACCCACGAACTGAACTCAATAGCTTCAAGACGGGTTGGCAATTTACTATCTTTCATGGCCAACCTCGATTTCGCGTATTGAAGCATATTCGCAAATAACATTGCTAAAGAACAACTAAATTTATCTGAAAATAACACTCAATTTCGGGTTAGATTTTTGATCTATATATATCGAGCTTGTCGATACATAGGGACTGCCGCACAGGCAGTTTATATATCATTTTCTGAGGATTTGAGCTTGACGACCGTCCATATATCGCCAGAAAGTTCCGCGCGCGGCTGCATATTTTGAAAACGATTTACATCTGCACTGTACTCTAAAATGTCCAATAAGTTATTTATTATCCAACTTTAACAACAATCTCATTAATTTCTCTGTAAAAAAGCCTCAAAAGCTTTCAAAATGCATGACCACGGCAGAATGGTGCGGCGAAGAAGGGTTTACGTTTCAATCGAAATAACATACTGTCGAGATATCACACGATATCCATACTCATTTGTCGCGACATGCTTAGACGCGCAGATAGATGATATTATTTACATTTCCAATACATCGCCAGGTGATTATTTTAAAATCCAAGAGTCGGTGAGATCATCGTGGCGTGATCATACGTTTTACCAAATAAGGTTTGTTGGTACTCGGCAAACAAGTGGCGTGATCGGTGGCGTGATCGGTGGTGTGACCATGGCGTGACTTATTCAAACAAGAGTGTCCAGTTCTATTTTAATTAAAGCGCATTGATCAACTGTGACATTTCCTGATAAAACTACTCAATATTATCATCAGCTTAAATTTAGAGCAGTTGCTCTATGACTTTATGTATTTTTAATTTCAACGGGAATTAAAGGCTCTCGAGTCCCGTTCGCGCTCTTTCCGTTTGGGTATTTTTTGTATTTACATTAATATCTAATAAAATCGATCAAAGCTTGACGTTAAAGCTTGTTAATCTCTCTTTCTGAGTCTCGGTAGCTCAATGGTTAGAGCGTCTTACAGGCAATCAGAAGGTTACAGGTTCGACTCGTGTTCGGAACTCAGAATCATTTTTCTGAGGATACGAGCTTGACGATAGTCCATGTATCGTCTGAAGCTTGTTAATCATACACTATTATAGCGTGGTCGCTCAAGGACACGCAAATACTTTGCGGAGGAAATGAGTTATTTGTTTTCACAGCAAACTCTGTTCGTATTTCACTGTTGAATCACTGCGCAGTGTCTTTGCGTGTACCTGGGTTGACGTGAATTTCTGGTATTCATTTATGATTAACGTATACTACAGTGATAAACCTCTCTTTTACAGGTAGTTTACCAATGTCTACTTGAACTAACACTATATGGTATAAAAATATTAGTATGACATTAAAGTCGGGTCATCTCATTCTTTGTTACGTTTACAAAATATATAGTAAGATGTCCTTATGCAAGTGTTCATAATTTTCTGAGTATAGTACTTTCTACATCGTTCGTCAAATTCAGTTCAGGTCTTTCAGCATTTCAATAAAGTCTACGGATGCAGACTGATTAAAAACTCCAAGCGAACTGATAGATAAATTTATAAATTTCACTTTTTCATAATTTTTGTGCTGTTAATAATAATAATAATACGAAAAATTTATTATTATTACAAACCTAAAAATTACAAATTTACATGTTTAAACATTTACAAATATAAGCAATAAGAACAATGGTTTAACTACCATAAGCCTTGCTTAAAAAGAAATGTTTTTAGAGTTGTTTTGAAGGCATCCACTGATTGACTACACTTCAGTTCTAGTGGGAACTCGTTCCAAATTTGTGGTGCGCATAGAGAAAAAGGACGGTAACAATACGACTTCAAGTTATACAGTTGAGTCTTTAACAGCAGTTTATGACCTTATCTATGATTACGCTGTGGCACATATTGTTCTAAATCGGTTCTTCTAGATAAATAGGTGCCATACCATGCATTACTTTATAGATCTTAAATTAAACTCAATGTGTTGTTCAACTGGCAGCCAATGAAGCTCCATGAAAAGAGGAGTTACACATGGTTGAATTCTTTAGACAATGTGACTAACTTAGCAGCAGCATTGAACACATATACCAACGCAGGTATAAAAAAGGCGTCAATATGAAACTTTAGCTGATGATAGTATCTAGTAATTTTTATTGGAAAGTAGCCTGCGGTAATTATCAAACATAGTTTGACGTAAGTTTATTTTTATGAACGTAAGCTTATTTGCATCTTGTTAATAGATAACGTCATCATCGGTTCTATGAGGGTATAAATAGGGACCCTAACCTTGGTATGTCGAACCGTTGAGTCATGATGGACAGGCGATAGCAACTTTTAAAGTTACGTTCAAAAAACATTTTAAGCTAGAGTAGCGTCAAACTATGTCTGATTTATTACCTGGTTGCGTTGAGAAATATTTGTTGATTATATTGATTATATTTGTTGATTATATTGATTATATTTTTTGATTATAAAAAGGTCAAACATGAGATAAGACCTCCATCAAATTATAATATCATAACCGTCGTGTTTCATGTCTCATTTTGACAGGTATAATTACCAGAAGTTCATTAGAAATAATTTACGCTAATTTGAAACGCTAATTTGCATCATATAAATTGTTTTAGTTATATTGTCAATTTTTGGTAGGGCTCCTGTTGATAACAGAAATAATATTGTATTATTACTGAAAGGATTTGCCCTCCTTAAATGAATCTATCTATCTATGCTATGGTAAACTACTCCGGAGTCCAGATTAAGCAGGAGTAACTACACTACGGTACACTGCCTACGCAGCACAACACATTTTATCACTCATTAGTTTATTTATAATTTATTTAACCATGTTGGCTTATATAGAAATAATAATTGGTTGTTTTTCATAAGGCCGTGTATGTATAGACTTCATTCACAATCAGGGCCGGGAGTCTAAATATTCTTTTATGTGCATAAAAGTATTAAGAGACTATGAACTAAATTAACACTAATTAATTTTACTTATAAACATGTTAAAAACAAACACTCCGTTCTGACTCTAGGCAGATGGAGTAAGGCTGTCTTGTAACGCGTTTCACAAATGAAATAACTATTAAAAAACTGCGGTGAGCATCCCAATGAAATCCTTTAAAATCGAGAACTTTGGTGTTGTGGGTGGTGTTATTCACACTTTAGTGTTTTTATTTGATGAACGTTATCATTTTAAACGTTCTTCCCAAAAAATTTTAAGTTAAGGGTACTTTCTTCTAGATTTTCTCATATCTTGACATATGCCACATGTTGTCTGGCGGAAGCCATGTCTAAACTCCGTGAAGCGTATTCACATGATATTGGATATCACAACATATCACGCCACATGGTCACATGGATACATTTATATGGCGGCGTTCAGATGACATTGTTTAGAACTATTTCAATTATAAGCTGCATGGCCAATTCCAATTTTCAAATACCAAACGTAAATTAATTATCTATTTCCATCACAATAAAAAAGCATGTTTCGACCATTAAAGTCGAGGGTTTTCTTTATTCCGTTACTGTGGTTACAAGCCGTGACACATCAGTGCTAAGAGCATTTAGAAAACCTATTTTCACCGAACATCTTTCGCAACATCTTTCGCAAAAAACAACAATGCAATATAAAAAATACGCATAAAGTGAATTACGCGTTTTGCTTTTAGTATAGTTTAACGTAAAACGTCTCTTTGAACTTTTCGTCTTTATGCGACTGAACTTTCTACGTCAATTAAAATTCTGTGATAAAAGAATTATGAGTGAAGGTGTCTGGCATGTTGTTACGATATTGATATCGGCTTATAAGTTGTATACAGATATTGCTGTAGTAAACCATGAGTAAACCAGTGGGAGCTTGGAGAAGACAGGCGATACATGGACGCAACCTCAAGATGACGTCATTCTCCATTCTTCGTCTTTATTTCGTATAAATGTATACGAAAGATGAATAAAGTCAATGAATAATTCTTAGTCGCCAGAGTAATCTCGACACCGTCCTCAACACCGTCCTAGAACGCCACTCTGAACATTTTCACGTCTTTAGGACGCCGTTAACTCGCGAAGAGATGACAGCGTTTTAGCAGTAGTAGTACTGATGTATTTTTGAGGTCATAAAACCAGCTTCAAGTATCACATATGGTAGTCAACTAACCTCGGCTTCTTTTTAAATGTTAAAATTTACATTACGTTTTGTCCACCGTTGTCGTCCAACATCTTAAGTTACCAATATCGATGATCGGAAAATTCTGGGGATTTTCGACATTGTTTGTATAGATGATTGTTAACGTAACGCTCGATAATAACTTTTTAGTTTATGATGAAACGATATACGGTTAAACAAGGAACTCAAAGAATCATACCAAAAAAATACTTTTACTGTACCATGAACAACTAGTTATGCGTATTAAACGATCAGTGATCGGTGCTGTAAGTGAATGTATATCTATCCTAAAAATGTTATATATATATATATATATATATATATATATATATATATATATATATATATATATATATATATATATATATATATATATATATATATATATATATATATATATATATATATATATATATATATATATATATATATATATATATATATATATATATATTAAAGAGAGAGAGAGAGATTCGTTGCATAGAACTGGTCGATAACAAATCGTCCCAGTCAATGGGTCCCGCAATCGATAGCCTCGACACCCGCGAAGTATACTACAAATAATAATACGAACAGAAATAATAAAAGAATGAAAGTGATAAATTAATGGGGGAAATATCCTGTGGTTTTTTCTAGCGGCAAAGCCAAATGAAAGCGCGTAGTCAAAATACCAGATCATTATTATTAGCCTCCGGTCAGATCTCAGATGGAGTTCAGTACAGTTTGGTGGTTATGGCTAGTGTTCAGAAAATTGAAGATTACAAAAATCAATACGGGTATACTTAGCAAGCGTAAAACCAGTTTGTATGTTGTCCTATAAACACTTCATTCAGCATACATCGACAATATAATCGCGTACCTAGCCCCTCTTTATAAAGCACACATTTAAAATTCACCCACGCCTTTGGGGGTACATCCATACGTTTTTTTAAAGCATTACCCAACAGTCTTTATGAATTATATATGGCTACATTATAGTAAGCTGTGTATATTTATCGGTAACAAGAACAATTCAATCAAAACTTACCCGCCCGGCTTCAAGCACCGAGCCTCAACCACGAACAAAATCACGACGAGAAAGGATAGGGCCACTCTGGCCATAGTCATATTTCTACGAAGCACAGACGCTCCCCACAATAAAAGTCGTCGAATAGAACAATTAAATACCAAGGCCCCGCAAAGTTACAGTCTACAGAAATAGTAATATATCTGCGAGCGTGCGGCGGCGTCAAGTACGTAGCTGAAAATGAAATGTTGTTTTACTCGTAATAAGATGAGGCCCTTCAAGCCCTTCAAAGCGGTCTGCCATTGGCTACTTTCGATGGCACGATGGGCGGGTAATAGGTGTGTGGTTGTCACAAAGGTGGTAACAGCCGTTCGTATGCACAGACACAACTGGAAGATTAGAAACCTTCAAACCACTGTGTCTGTTATCGATCACGTACGTCTTATATATAAAGAACTGTGAATTCGATTTAGAAGGAAATAGGTAGATCTATAGGATCTTAATATTAAAAGTAAAAATGTTATTGTTGATAAAATGCCATTTGGTATTAGCTTAATACCTGCCAAGCTGTCATTTGACTCATTCCGTGAAGACGCTGCGTAACGCAGACATCTACACGCAGCAAAAGTTCTGCGCGCGCACACAAAGCATACGACACGTCGACAGATCGAAGCGAGACGAAATTGAAAGCAAGAGTGAACAATCCTTCTGTCTGGTTCATATATAGGGCTGGTACTGTTGGCTGGTGCCTGTCCGCGAATAATCGCACTTGCGTGCATTTGATTCACTATGATTATGAACCCGTATTGAATCTATATAAATGTAATCTATAGCCGAATTTATATAGATTATTTAAGCCCAACGGCTATATATACACGCTGACTCTGAAGCATGCATAAATATGCAGAACACATTGTCGAGTGACAACTAGTCTCTCTCGTATGCATATCACCATACGCGCAGACACGTCCGTATAATGAAATGTTTGAACAGGCCGCTGTTGTTTGTGCCATGTGGCGCATTTTGTTTCGCCCTCATTTCGTATGAAGATCGGACATGCTTGTATATGATGATATACATCACATATTTGCTAACCCACAATCTTAGTCTCTCTCACTAGTCTACTAATTTAGCACCTCAAATAGGGAAGTGGGTGTGTTAGGGGCAAGGGATGGGAAAAGTACTGCCGGGGGTTACAAGCATGTCCGATCATCATACGAAATGAGAGGAACATAGTCTCTCGTTTACTATGATGATATACGAAGATCAGCAGACACGTCCTATATACACTCGCCCTGCGGGCTCGTGTTCCCAATGCCATTTCTCGTTCTCCCAAACTTCCACTCGTGTTAATTCATGTATAAATAACCAGTTCAACATAACGTTTAATAGAACCATCAGATGAAAAAAATACAAGAAAAAAATACACGTGCCAAGACAAGTGTTACTGTTTATTGTTACTGTATATTTCTTAGAACACTGTCACATGTACATGCCCAGGCAAGAAAATACGATCTTAAGGATAAGGCAATGAAGTTCAAGGTGGCGCGAATAGTCAGTCAAGGTGACTATAAAACGTCACGAGGGAATGGATGTGGTGGGGGTTATGTATAGGGATGCAGGGGAAGATGTACGGGGAGACATGGGATTATGTTTAGAAAACCCACACAGGGGTTAGGGTTCGTATATTCGTGATAATGATATATCGTTATTTATCGACATGATTAACCTACACTACTGAGTCGACGGGATTTGAACTCACCTTGAGCTACTGCATCAACTGGGAACAGTTGTGCTAATTTTATCCAGGCATTTATAAAGTGCACAAAATATCTTCGCGACAACTTAAGGTTTATGATTATCTGTAAGAATGTAGTGTTTCAATTCTATTTCAGAATCATCCTCAGGGTAAGATGTAAATATTTCGTGCACTTTAAAGCACACTGTTCTCAGTTGACGCGGTAGCTCAACTGGTAGCTAGAGCAGCGTTCCGGAATCCCGAAGGTGCAAGTTGAATTCCGTTCGACTAGTCAACAATTTTACGCCGACTCAGTAGTGTAGAGTAAATGGTTTGAACCTAGGAGTATCATTAGATGTGTGAAGTTGATCGTCCAGGTTGTTGTAGTCTTGTCAAGTAAAGCGTGTTTGTCAGGTTTGTCTGTATATACGTCTATATAGGCAAACCTGACAAACACGCTTTACTTGACTATGAAGATGACCGCCGCTGAGGCCGTCGAAACGTCAGTCACCAACATGAGGTCCAACAGTAGTCAGTGTAGCAAGGTAACTAGGTTAATCATGTCGATAAATTCATGTTACCCTAAGGATGATTCTGTAATAAATTCTCATTTATTTAAAATTCCATGATTATATAATGGAACAGTTTGTAACATTTCTGCCGATGCATTACACTGAAATCCTGTGCGTTTTACAAATTCAACATAATTAGTCAACTATGTAATTACGATATACTGTATAATTTATTAGAGTATCTGAACCCATTCTAATCTTGCATGTTATGGGTTACCTGTGCTTTACAGCTAAAAGAAATCAAGATCGATAAAAACTTTACCCTTTTTGAATAAATTACCGTTTTGGAATTTGGAATAACTTATGGCATTAGTACCAGGTTGCCTGTAGAAGTGTGCCAGCAGAATGATGCTAGAAATTTTCTATAGCATGGAGGATCAAACAAAGAGTAAGGTCGCAGTGCTCTAGAAGAAGGTCTGTGATTGGTTAGAAGCTTTCTGTGATTGGTTAGGATCTCCTGTGAGATGGGGGAAATGAGTCGTAATTTAAACCAATGACAATCGACGTTCTAGAGCACTGCGACCTGACCCCAAACAAATAGAATGTAGAATCTAAACCACGTATAAATGCGACATATAGCCTTCTCATATTAAAATAACATACGATAATCATATGGCGCGTTTTATAATGTCAAAATTCAATCTGACCATTTGAACACCATACATCTAATTCGAAAAACATTTACTCGAGACGAGCAAGCCTCGCGAAGTTATAAATTTTCCATTCAAGCGACACTTTTGCCAAATCGAACTTTTCACATCTGTAATATTTCTGAATTGAACGATTTACATGCAGGTATCTGGCGGTCAAGCGGTCATATTTCAAATCGAACAAAAGAACGGGAAATATACCCTTCTAATAACATACGGAAATCATGCGGGATGTCACCGTTGTCAAAAACATTGAGGTCTCCTTCAATTATAAGAGGCTGTAATATATTTATTAGCTTTATTTATTTTAATAATTCGTTACAGCATAATTTTATGTTTGTAAACCAATCTTCATTCACCATTTGCTGGTCCACATGCGTCGAATTACTTACATAATCTTTGATTACTTCTTGAGTTTTGTATACTATGGACGGTTTGGTTGGAATCTGGTAAGCAGTTATTTTCTCTGCTTTGCCAATTTTAATCAAGCCATTGTGTATTATATATAAATATATACGTACTATAACATTAAACTTTTTACCTCCGCCAGGTGGTTATGTTTTTACCTCTGTCTGTCTGTCTGTCTGTCTGTCTGTCTGTCTGTCTGTCTGTCTGTCTGTCTGTCTGTCTGTCTGTCTGTCTGTCTGTCTGTCTGTCTGTCTGTCTGTCTGTCTGTCTGCAGGATATCTCAAAAATTAATGAACAGATTTTCATGAAAGTTAGTAGGAGGGATGGTCATATGCCAAGGACCAATCCATTAAATTTTCGTTAAATTTGGAAGAAAATTGGATGAAATATTGATAAAAATCTGTCTGTAAGCTTCTCCGTATCGAAGCAATGATGAAAAAAGACGCTTGATTGCGCTCATTATATTACTTATAGTATGCAAATATTTAATATTCACAAAATAACGAACAAATGCAATCAAGCATTTTATTCATTCAAGAGAGACCAGTTTATAGACATGTAGGTCTGGTGAGTAATTGGCCTAGTGCAACCCGCTGACGGAGGTATATGCAGTCTCTGAGTGCCTTCCAGTTAGTTATATTATCTTTTAGATATAGACAATTTTCTTATAATCTTTCTTATGAGATATACTGCAATTATTACTTGATATTTATTTAAATATAATTAAAATATAATTTTAACTGGGTCTTAATAAAAAGCCTGTAAAGGTTTCTAGTAGATCCCTAGCCCTAATAAAGTAATCATAAATCTTTGTAAATAATAAATGAAAGTTGTAAATGTGGAAAATTAAAAAAAAAGTTTAGTATATATTTAAAAAATACTAATCATTTAGGGTTCATTTTATCCAGGATCACTTTTCTAAACAAAGAGTATCGTATAACAAGCCATGGTCAAGGACATGGATATATTGGTAGCATTCATAAAGTTGATTGGTCTTGTTACCTCCGTAATCTGTGTGTATATCTCGTGTTCGACTCGCCGCAATTTAATCGAAACATGAAAGTCGAAGACACGATGTCTGCCACGGTGTTCACTTCGGATACATTACCAAAGGATCCGCGGCTTATGGCGACCATTGGCAATGGCTATATGGCGACAAGAGTGTTCAGCGACGCGATATTCATCAGCGGCGTTTACAACGGACGTAGACGCCAGCCAAGTCACAGAGCGCGAGTTCCCTCAACAGCGGCAATCAAATGGTCTCTCGAATCTCCCGAAGACCCCGTCAAGACCACGTACTCCTTAGACGTGGCTCAAGGGGTGTTCAGCGAGCGAAGCGAAGGCGAAGGATTTCAGGTCGAGGAGTTGGTTTACGCGCACCGTAGGCAGCAACACCTTCTTGTTGTGGAAATCCGAGTTCGCAATTCTCGCAGTGAAGCCTTGAAAATAAACCTGGTTAATCATCAAGGCAATAGGAGCAGTGATATAGTATTTCATAACGTTCCTCAGTCGCAGTTTCCCGCGGGGAGTTTAGGACAAACAATTAAAGCAATGTACGGCGAGATTGATACGACAGAAGAAGAGGACAGCGAAAAGGTTGGGGTAGCTGTTGTGTGGACAAACGTTCCGGAGTCCGTAATCATCGAAGCACGCACGAGTCGCACATTTTATTTTATCACAGCCGTCGTTTCGAGTTTGAACACGGTCGATTACCTCGACAGTGCGTTCAGTTTTCATCAAGAAGCGGCGAAGAATGTCGAGGGCCTCTTGAACAATCACACCGAGGCATGGGCTAATCTTTGGAAACGGTCGAGCATCGAAGTGGAAGGAGATTTAAAATTGGCGCAAGCGGTGTACGGCAGTCTGTACTACATATTAAGGTGAGAAGTTAGTGTGGCTTCGTGTTTCCCGTCAATGCCATTTGCGAAAACGTTCAAAACGCTTCAGATTAGTTATGAAGACGAAACAAATATTTATCAAATTAAATATTGAATAATAAATTAAGGATTAAATATTGAATAATAATAATCTTCACGAACCCATTACCGGAACATGTACATAATATTCAATTTAAGTACATGAGTGGTGAGAACGTTGGTAAGAGGCTGTTCTCATGAGCGCGGGTTTATGGGTACGAGGTCGAGCCACTGATCTCAAAAATAGGACTAGATTGAGCTTTCTATTGTATCTGATGAGCTGATTTTGAAGTTTGCATATTTGCATAATGTAAATTGACGAGAGATCGTTAGAAACTGTGACGCTCGCGAAATAGGTTTAGTGTCTGGCCAATATAGTTTCTTTGTTACCATTAAATGCATAAAATCTTCAACCTAATTTGACGTCTCATTAGGCTTCTCTCACTGGATAATTAGAGCCAACGACTGCCATTACTAAGGGACCAAAGTCAGGTATATACTTACCCTAATAAAAACCGTAAAATATGGTGGGAGACTATATGTATTGTTACCATGAAGTAAGGCCATGAATCGTTTTACCCAGTAATTTGAAAAATGTCTTCTGGTCCTCTTTATAGTAAAATTATTTTATTTTGTCAATGGTAAGAGCACATAATCCAACAAAAAACCTCATAGGATCCTCAGTTGGTCCCTTAGTAATGGCGGACTTCCGGCTTCATTTTCTGAACAATAGTTTCTCGATCCAGTCTTCTTTCGACTCAATCTCGTTCCAAGAGCAGCGGTGGCCAGAAGGAACACAGACTCTGGGAACGAGATTGGTAAATGAGGAGATTGGTAAATGAGGAACTTGCCAAATCCAGTTGGAAGAACACATACAATATATTTTCCGTCGACTACAAGCGTCTTCAGCGCTTCATATACTGCTGCTCTTTCTCGCACAATTCACCTCTATTTGTTTCTCGCAGTGAATAATTCAATGCACCATGAAAAATATCAATATTTTTCGATAGTCTCCGAAGTTCCGAACAAAGGTAGAAAGTTCATGAAATGTTTCACCAACGGAGAACTAGCTCCCAGAGCTCCCGCTTCATATTCCAACGCATGCTCACTACGACCAAATTTTGGTTTCCGGCGATGGATTATCCCAGAGCTTTCGTTCCCTGGCCCAGCATAAATCACATGATAAATTAAACATGGCAGCCAGTGGAGTAGTATGGACTCCAGAAAAACAAGAAGAGAGTCCTAAAAGTTTCTGGAGTCCTTCGCAAGAAACGCCTGAAACTCTCATGGCCCTCAAGAAGCAATTCGGACTGCAAGTTTTTGAAAACCGTAATCGCTTCCCTTCTCATAACAAACGTTTTGACCTTTTTTTTGCTAGAGCATCTAGGCCTCCTTAAACGACGCATTACAATAATAATTAAAGCAGCCACAGCACGCAATTGACGCCGCCATTTGGAATAAAATCGCAGGTCAATATCTTCGAGCAACCATGTAGCGACGAGAAAAAATCTCACGAGATCGTGAAACTGCGACAAAATCGCAAAGGTCAGCGACGGCCTTAACATTCTGGCTTTAATATGATCCTACACGAGAACAGATAGCGATCTTTGTGTTTGATTGGTTTTTGACCAACCAATAGGATTACGATTCTTATCTTCATAATTCCATCCGCCAAAATTTCCACTAATCGTGGATTAAGTTAATGGCCCAGGGCGGGCGCGGAGCGGAGATGAGAACCAGGGTACGAAGTTGAGGATTTTGATCAAGTTGAGGATCATTTCGCGCTATTTCATTCCTTGCGTTCCTTCTCCTTTGCAGCTCTATCCGGGACTCGTGGCCTTACGGTCTTAGCCCTGGTAGTTTATCGAGTAACGATTATTGGGGACACTCGTTCTGGGACACCGAAATATGGATGTACCCAACATTGTTGATGCTTCATCCGAACATTGCCCGAAGTCTCCTTCTTTACCGTTATCAACGGATGGACGCAGCACGTCGAAATGCAGAGAGCCATAATGTTACAGGTTAGTAGCAATTGAAGTAGTAATAGGGTTACCCGGTGTAGCGGTCTGAGATTGTCACCGTGCTGAGATTGTATATTCACTTAGTGCGCATGAAGTAGATTACAAGACCAGGCTTGAACAACTTCAGCTTCTTCCTCTGTACATGCGTAGGGAAATCACAGATCTTGTCTTCCTTTTTAAAATGATTCACGGCTTAGTACTGACATGCCAGTGGTTTCATTTCTTGGAGAAGTACGGGTCGTTGTCTGCGTAATATTGATGACTTGACTCTTATAGTACCTTATGCCCGTACAGATGTCTTTAAGTGTTCTTATTTCGTTCGTATCACTAGGCTCTGGAACTCCCTCCCATACTCTATACGTGCCATTAACACATTGTCGTCTTTTAAGAGGCTACTTTCTCAGCATTATTTCAAACTTTTTCTGTTGCGTATAATTTCGTTATGTCTTATTCAAATTTGATTTCTTATTAATGTTAAATGTTATTTGTATTTGTAAAGGGTGACCAATCTTGAGGGAATCTTGAATTCTGTTTTTGGTTTACCCTAATACATTCAATTTTTAGTTTTAATACTTTGTAATTGATATGCATTATAATTCTACTAAATAAATAAATGTTCGATAAGTGGTTGCAATCTCAGCACTCGCGCAAGAAATTAACCGACCAGTTCAAGCAAACCTTTTGCCTTGAAACAATTGATTCGTGACATTTTCAGTTTGTGGATAATTTCCCAGTTAGAAATCTAGAAATTAGTTGAATCTGAAATCCTATGTTTTTGAAACATTGGCATAGTGTTTAATCTTGGCAAAATTTATCTAGCATTCTAGCTTAAACCTTTTGCCAAATTGCGATTGCACCTTATCGGAATTAAGGAATGAGCACTACAGAGCATCTGAACCAAACAGTATTTCAAAAATCGCCGCAGGTTTTTGCGGATTCGAGCTTGACAATCGTCGTGCACGTTGATGACTAAATCATGTTTATTTCAGGTACAATGTTCCCATGGGAAAGTGCTTTCACTGGTTGCCCAGTGTGTCCCGAAGAGGTCTACTCGAATTATGAAATTCCACGTGAACGGTGACATTGGCTTCGCCGTAGAACAATACTGGATGGCAACGCGTGACACAGATTGGCTTAATGAAATCGGAATTCCTTTAATCGGGGGCCTCGCTGAATTCTGGTCCAGTCGAGTGACGTACGTCAAGGAAAAGAACGATTACGTCATCAACGCAGTCATGTGCCCGGATGAGTACCACTCGAACGTCAACAACTCCGTTTTCACCAACGCCGTCGCCAAACGCAATCTCGAATTTGCGTCCGCTGTTGTGCCATCTGCGCCAGCGATCTGGTCAGAGATCGCAAAACGCATGCGCATCCCGTTCAACACCAGTCTCCAGTATCATCCGGAATACGACGGATATGACTTAAGCGTGACAGTCAAACAGGCGGATGTGATTTTACTTGGATACCCCATTATGGAGAACATGAGTCGCCAAGTACGCGAGAACGATCTGAGTATTTACGAGCCCCGAACGGATCCCGACGGCCCAGCGATGACAAAGGCGATGTTTGCTGTCGGTTGGCTGGAGTTTGGCGACCTCGAGAAGGCGTCGGTTTCCTTTAAGGAGAGCTACAAAAACGTTCGCGAACCATTTAAAGTGTGGACAGAATATCCCTCCGGAGACGGAGCTGTGAACTTCATCACGGGAGCCGGCGGTTTCCTTCAAGCCGTTATCTTCGGATACGGAGGACTCCGATTGTACTCCGAGGAAATTCGACTAAATCCGAGGCTCCCCGACGGCTCGACGAAATTACTTTTTCATGGTCTCCACTACAGGGGAAATGTGGTCGACGTTAACGTTGGTCCGTCGCAGACTGAAGTAGTTGTGATTTCAAGAGCCATCGATGCAAAACTTTTGCTTCTTCAGGTTGTTGACAGTGGACTACAATATAGGTTGAATGTCGGGGAAAAGGTGACCTTTCAAAATGGTCATGTTGTCATTCAAGTTGACGAAGAACAGGCGTTATTATCATAAAAAGTATGCAATGGTGGTTAATGATAAACAAGGAGTTGATTTATCTCAGGGAGTTGACAATATTGAACATATTACTGTCAATTAGAAATTGTTTTAATGTTCTTTTGACTAAGGCCCTGTTTACATAGCCTGCGTAGCAGACGGTTGTTTGAGGGGAGTGGGTTATATTCGGGACGCGGAACACAGCGAGGCGGAAAACACAGCGAGGCGGAAAACCCGCGAGGCGGACGCCTCGCGGGTTTTCCGCCTCGATGTGTTCCGCCTCCCGAATATAACCCACTCCCCTCAAACAACCGTCTGCTACGCAGGCTATGTTTACATGAAGCGGATTGACAGTCCAATCGGATCGAAAAACGCGGATGAAGTCAATCCGGGCACATGTTTACATGAATCCGTTGGCAGCAGGCCTCAAACCGCGCATGCGTACTTTTTGAGGCCTGAATACGCGCATGCGTATTCCGGCCTCAAAACGCGCATACGTAAATTTAACGCATGCGTATCAAGTCATTTTCAAGTCAAACCGTGTTTACATCAATCTGATTGGCAACATTCAAGTCGATCCTTGCTTGAATATCAAGTCAATCCAGTCAACTGCGTGGATTGACTTCAGCCATCCGTTTCGATCAGATCGAAAACTTTCAATCTTCTTCATGTAAACACAACAAGGAGAAACAACATGGGAGATTTGACTTGAACACTCAATCCGCTTCATGTAAACAGGGCCTAAAGATGATCCGATAATCGGAAATTAATCGGTAGAAGTCGATAATCGGCAACTTTCAGGCTGAACGGTTATCGGCCGATCACATCAACATATATCGTATATCAACATATATCAACATATTAATAAAATTGACAAAACGCTCATAAGACACAGAACGTTATTCACACAAAAAGCCAATAAATTCAAAAACGAACGTCAATCTCATCGTCATTATTGCCTTTCTGATCACTGTCTATCCATAGATGTGGACAGGAGGCACTTTCTACATCTGAATCAGTGACTTCAAAGGGATTTGTATCTGGCTTGTTTAAGATGGATAGCTGTGATCGAAGTACCTAGTATTAGCTTATCGTTTTGTTCTTTTTTTTCGCTGATTCATCTTTTCCGAATAAGCGCAGTATCATGGATGTGAAGGTGCGACGCTTAATCGATAGCGGGTGCCCCTGCGACGAAATATCACATTACGTTTCCTGGAATTTTTTGTTACAGAACATCATTTTAGGTTAATAAATGTTCGCATTTGCCAAAAAAATTGAACAACAAACATTCTAACACAAGACATTTAACCTCCAAAGTCGCCCAAATTTAGTCCACCATTGCTCAAAACTTGTTCCAGACGAGCCCGCGATTCCACAGCAGAGTATGTGATTGTGACGTCAGAGACTCAACACGTGACAAAGTTTTATGGAAATTATACGACAAGTTACAATAGAAAGTTTTCCCCAAGTAGCTTTATATTCATACACAACTAGCCATGATGTGTTAAGTCTTTGACGTCACTTCCTCTAATCGTAAACATGTTCGATTACTTCGTATAAAAACAGTCTGAAAAGGCGACTTCCTTTGCTCGCAATTGCTTGAAATTTGGCAAGTTAAGTAAGAACACCAATCAAAAATTTGATAACAGGGGCACTTTAATCGAGATCGGCGCTCAATCGAGAGCGGCGCTTAATCGAGAGCGGCGCTAAATCGAGCATTTACGGCGGTATACGCAGCACAACATTTGTGCTAGTTCATGTTAATCAGTACAATAACATTTTATGTTATATGATATTTTGTGTAGAAATGTTGCAGCTTCAAACCTTTTGATTAATCAAAATTGCAAGTGAAGTTAAATTCAGTAGACCTCGAAAAAGTAAGCACATGCTTTACTATCCTGGGATTAAGGATTGATAGTCAGCTACGTTTTGACGATCATGTTGACCATGTCTGCAAGAAGCTGGCACAGCGAATTGCAGTTTTGAGAAAGATCAAACGATTTCTATCATTGGAGTAGCGAATTCTTTATTACAACGCCACGGTTAAACAGTCAATGATGTACGCTTCCGGCATTGTGTGGACGTCTTCCTCAGTAAATAACATCGAAAAAGTCTTCAAGCTCCAGAAGCGTGCTGCTCGTAATTTTAGATGCAGATACGCGGTCAAATAGCGTACAGCTTTTTAAGAAATTAAAATGGATTCCTTTTTTCGACGAAAGTTAAGATAAATAAATGCATTTATATACATAAGCGTCTGTATGGAAAGTGTCCCCTTTATTTATCTGAATTATTAACATGTAATTTTGACATACATAATAGGGTCTAGCCGTTATAGTGCCGTAAATCTTGTATGTCCACGCTACAAACGCGAAATTGGAGGGGGACGATCATTCTCAGTGTCAGCTTTAAGCCTGCAAACTCTGGAACTCGCTTCCAAATAATATTACGAAACTTGACTGCGTAGACAATTTTAAGAAAGTACTCTTCCAACATTTTTTCAACAGTTTTAATAACATAGATCATTTTACTATATCAATTCCATAGTTTCTACTAGTTCTTAATTTATTTTGCTTTTATATAAAGACTATTTGTCAAGATATTGATGAAACTAGTATCTGTTTCGAAATATCAAATAGCCCAAGTACCATCATTCGACCACCTGCTCCCAACTTGACCTGTAGCTCAGTCGGTCGAGCGTCGGACTAGCAAACCGAAGGTCGCGGTTCGAATCCCAGCCGGGCCAAGTAGAGTTTTGTCTATACTTGTCCGCTATGGTTCGTCACTCGGGGTAGCCATTTACATCATTATATTATACATATAGATGTAATATTGTGAGGATTATGAACTCGGATGGTGAATAATAATTCAAGGCCTTCCGGCTGGAATTGAACCCCCGCGACCCTGCAATGCTAGTGCAGTGCTCTGACCACTGAGCTACGGAAGCCGTTGCCGAGAGCCTAGTCACGAGTTCTGTATATATGGTGGTAATGCCGGGATAAGATTCTGGGTATATTATAGGTAATATTTGGCATTTCACTCGATCAAACTACATGTTGAAAGGATTTATGGTGAAGGAAAATTTCGATATATATATATATATATAGATATATATAGATATATATATAGATATATATATAGATATATATATATATAGATATATATATAGATATATATATAGATATATATAGATAGATATATGAAAGTTACTCTTACACGGAAGTTACACTAGGACACGACAAAAATATGTTGCAGCCTAAAACCTTTAGATTAAGCAAAAATGAACTTCCATACCGTGAAATCATTCGTACAGGTCAAATACTGCAGTCTCGAAGAGTATATATTTCGATATATGCTGAAGATTTCAAATTGAATAGTAATTACTCTCGTCAGGGTTTAATCGTCTGTGTATTTTCGCAGTAATGTGTGCAATTTATTTCCTGCAAGCAGGGAGTTTCAGCTATTATGTACAGGAACTAATTCTAGTTTATTTTGCTTTGTGTGTGTTACAAAGGACTATCAGGTAATGGGCAGAGTTAAAAGGTCATTGCTCTTCCTGTAATGCATTCTAAAAAGTATTGCAAATCCAAATAAACCATATCCAAAAAATGTACTTTATCTCTCATCGGTATACACACTTTCGTGATTTTGTGTATCGGATTGTCAATGGCCGTTTACGAATTATATTTTGAAAGCTTAGATGAAGTTTGTGTTTCAAACTACTGTACCAAAATCTCACGTGCGATATTTCTTAGATTTAATCTTCGAGTTTCAGCTATATAGGATACGACAAAAATGTTGCATCCTAAAACCTCTAGATTAAGCAAAAATAAACTTTCTACCCGGCAGAATCGACTTCATACTGTGTATTCATTCGTACGACTCAAAAACTGCAGTCTCGAAGAGTATATTTCGATATATGAAGATTTCAAATTAAATATTATTTAATCTCGTGTTTAGTGGTTTGTGTATTTTTAAAGCAATTATAGGCAATTAACTTCCTGCGCTGTAGGGAGTATTTGTGCAATGGGAACAAAAATATTTCTGATGTAACATGGCATTACGTTACCATGTTAAAACTATACCACTCCAATGAACTATACTGTTATTCGACCCTATTGGCTATACATACATAAATCGCAATTGTCATTAATTTTGAAACTTGGACGAGAACATCGCTAAACACAAACAGATATGCTAAGACTAAGTATAACCAACACTTCCGTGTTGGTTATATATAGATTGAAAGCATTCTAAACTAACTAAACTCTGACAAACAAACAAACTTGAGAAGTATATATACAATTGCTGTACTGTATAGAAATACAAATCGAATACAGTAAAAACCGCGTATAAGAACCTAGATTTTTCCAAGTTAGCCTAAAAAGGTTCTTATATAAATGGTGTTTACTGCAAAATTAGGCTATTTAGGTTCTTAAACGGGTTCTTATTTTCTCAAGAGAAAAGCGACTTGGTTTGAAATGTGGTCTATTATTTAAATAAAGTATGCATAAATTTTCTGACTGACTGACTGCAATCTAAGCAAATACAAACCCTATATACACTTTAAAGCTACACTGTATGTAATGTACAGCTTACTATATAACTGTAGACATATATACACTATATAATATACACTAGTCAAGGTCCTCCTCAGAACCTGCTTTCAAATTTTAGCCTAAAACAGGTTCTTATGTTCTTATACGCTGGTGTTTTTACTACACTCTACTAAAAGGTTGGTGTAACGTGTTCATATGATCCCGGTAACTGGTCTGGCACGCAGATATCTTTTGAGGTTTTTCGTTTCTTTGCTTCGTTGTCAAGATATTTCAGTTTGTACAATATGCAAATGACAATGGTGTGACGTACACGTGTATAATGACTTATCGGAGAAGGTTATATATCTTTGCTATTATAAAACCAAATTTAATTTGAATAAAGCATGTACTTTGTATTTCCAAAACCATGGAACTTGTACAATTTCAAGTGATTTTGTGTGATAATAACAAAGATATATAACATTCTCCGATAAGTCATTGCATGCACCTGTACGTCACACCATTGTCATTTGCATATAATACAAACTGAAATATCTCAAGAACGAAGCAAGGAAACGAAAAACTACAGAACATGTTACTCCTCCATTTTAGGTGTTCTTTCAAATAAGGCAAACTTACTTTTCGTATCATAGGCACTTTAAATTGTAAAAACAATGGCAAAATGAAAACAAAGTAGAATACCTATAACGAATAATACAAGCAACTATTAATGGCGAAATAAGAAAAATAAAGCAAAATGTTAACTTCCTTCATGAAGTAGGAAATCTGGAGTGCTTTATAATTGCCAAACAATGCAGCCTGCAGGGACACTGCAGGGTATTGAAGTTCTCACGGATGAAGTATCTTTTTAATAAAAAATTAAGAAAATTAAGATTGTTCTCTATTTAAATATTTAACAGAAACTAAAGTAAAATGACTTCCGTGTTGGTTATATAAGTTCCCACATTCACTAGCTTAAATCTATAGGGTCTCTGGAGACGCATCATCTGGAAACCTAAGTTCTAGGACTTTCGCTTTTGACAAAGTCAACACTTCTTATTGAAGTTCACAACTATTTCCGTTGGCAAATTGTTTACGTTGTGTAGATATTTATCGTCCCTTGCTATTGTATCTCTAAACATATTGCTACGATGAAAGACACCGAATCTATAGAATCCGTAATTTGAGTAGGTTTTTTTAAATTTGATAGTGATCCAGCCAAGTTCCATATTAGCCTCATAAATGACTCTTCGTATCCCCTGATTAATAATAATAATAATAATAACTTTATTTCACGATGGTAACAAGTGACAATTAGAATAAATAAAGAATAATACATGGATGTGCGGAAATATGAAATTTATTTCCAGTGTTGACCAGAATATCGAACGAGTGAGATATCCTGGTCAACATGAGAAATAAATTTCATATTTCCAAGCATCCATGTATTTTTCTGTTTATTATATAATCATCAAAAATAGAGCACAAGAGTGTAATGCAATTTTACAAACATTTTATTTTCAAAAGTAAGTCAAGTTAAACCGGAAATCAATGATTAATTTAAATACAACATGTCTGAAAATTTTCACACAACTGAATCAATACTCGGCAAAAGTTCTGTTATTAAAACACTATAAAAACATCATTGGTTCAAAATACGATAATCAACACATGTGTGATTACTATAAATAATCGCACATGTGTGATTATCAGTTTTATTAGTGGTGGAACCATCAATAAAACAGTCTACTATATAATAAAAACTGATAAACTACTCGGGCCCTCAAACTACACCATTCATTTACAATAAAATGGTGAAAAATGTGCATGATTCGTAGTTCTGGTAATACACCGACCGTATAATCGGTAAAACCATTCAATAAGATGTATGTAAGATGTATATAAGATGTATAATATAAGCGGGACTATTCCCGTTTACTCTATTGTAATGAATTATTGAATAGTGACTTTGTCGTGGTGACAAATTTAAATATCGCTTTGTAAAACGTATAATAATAATAATAATAGACGTATTAGGAGCATTATACAATAGTCTCAATGCTCTTACAACAATATATTCTTAAATTTACTTATAAAACTTATTACAGTTTCATTATAAGATAAAGCCTACTACATATATTACCACTATGAACAAAAAAAACTATTAATTTTAAAAAAGAAAAGTCTTAACTGCTGACTTAAAATTACCCAACATATCAAAGCTTCTAATTTCCTGTGGTGATGAATTCCACAGTTTTGGTGCCGAAACCAAATATTATAGCAACTAACGAGTATTCTGCACTACATATTTAAGAACTCATATGAAGAGCAAACTTAGTTTCTAATAGACAAATAGGACAAACTGAAAAGCTAAAACGAAACAGCATAACGAGAATCGGCTCTCGACGGCTACATGTACCAACCATGGTGAATGGTAATAAGTTCAGAACGTTCTGAAACATAAACTTCTTATTTATAAACACATTTACCAAAAACTAATAATGGCGTAATGTTGGAGCAAAGGGTGAGAAAGAGAAATGAGTTCTTAGAAGAACTGTTTAAAGATTTGAGAAATAAATAGGCTTAAAATAAAAGAGCTACGTCTGCTGATAAACTGAAACTTGGATTATGTCAACCCGATAGCGAAGTGACACTTAAAATAGTAACAGACTGAATTAAACAAAGTATTTTTGTCTGCATAATATTGGATTAAGGAACTTAATTAAAATGGATACCATCACCTTTAGTTGGAACAACGAGCGACATTTGTTAAGAATTCTAAATTTATCGTCTGAATAGGATTCAGCACAATGCGCATTAGACAAAATATATCTTGCGATGGCTGAGTCACAACTAATTGTTGATTTATTACGACACTTCCGTGTTGGTTGTTGGCGAGTGCTGTTTGGACTTGTTCAAAGAGCAATATCGACAGAGTCTTCAAATTACAGAAACGTGTTGCGAGAATAATCCCCTAAATGCTAATTTTGAGGATAGGAGTGTTGAACTATTCAATACACTTCGATGGATTCCATTTTATGACGAGCCTGAAATTATATAAAATGAAAACTTCCACTATAAAATAAAAACTTCCACTACCATAAAACATCACTGGTTTTACGAATTACTGATACTATTTCTATTAAATGATACTATTAAACTGATACTGATACTATTAAATGATGAAACCAGACAATCGAACAGTATCTTATCTTTTAAAAAACAATTTTTTTTAAATTGTCCGATTGACTCTACATTTTTATCCTTTGTAATATTTAGCATAATTGATTTATTGTTATGTCCAGGACCCTCCGACAACCACTTTCGAGTGAGAAGGCCTCCTGGCTTTAAAGATTTTTAACAAATAAAAAAATACAGGAACTGTTGAAGGACCACATGCATGATGGGCAGAGGTCGAAAGTCATTGGTCTTCCGGTCTCACGTTGTGACTAAGTGTTGCCACCTGACCTAGTCTATCCCAAAAAGGCTAATTTCCTTAAAGTACAATTTCGTGATCATATATAGTAAACAGTTATTATCTGCAGCGATAAGTCTTATTAAAAAAAGAACTTATTCAATTTTGAAACAATGGTAGTTGCTCAAGGAAGTAAAAGTGGTTATGAAGAAGATGCATAAAAATCAGAAGCAACACGATTGCAGTCATTATTGACCAAGTCTTGGCTGGATGAAGGCGAAGTAAATTGTTTTCATTGGAGAAAAAGTTTGAACCAAGATCTCAGTGCACATTGTTAGAATACTGCTGCGTTGGTTATGGCAAGGCACGAGTTGTGCTTTTTAATAGTTTTGGTCGCAGTTTGGGCTTGTGTTCGCTGCACTGCAAGTTTAAGACCAGGCGGGTAAGCTAAGCTTTATTTATTTATTTATTAGAATTTATAATACATATCAATTACAAAGTATTACAACTAAAAATTGAATGTATTAGGGTAAACCAAAAACAGAATTCAAGATTCCCTCAGGATTGGTCACTCTTTACAAATACAAATAACATATAACATTAATATGAAATCAAAGAATAAGAATAAAGAATAATTCGAAATTATACGAAACAGAAAAACTATGGATTAAAAGCAACAGGAAAAAGTTTGAAATAATGCTGAGAAAGTAGCCTCTTAAAAAACAACAAGGTGTTAATGCCACGTATAGAGTATATATGGGAGAGAGTTCCAGAGCCTAGTGACACGAACGAAATAAGAACACTTAAAGACATCTATACGGGCATAAGGTACTATAAGAGTCAAGTCATCCGCAATATTACGCAGACAACGACCCGTACTTCTCCAAGAAATTAAACCACGTGGCATGTCTACTAAGCCGGTGAATTATTTTAAAAAGGAAGACAAGATCTGTGATTTCCCTACGCATGTACAGAGGAAGAAGCTGAGGATGTTCAAGTGAGCTATTGTGTGTGCAAGAAACATTAAGGTGGGGAGGAAACAGTGTGAAAGAGTTAGCAAAAACAGTGTGAAAGAGTTAGCGTCTGATTAAGTCTAATATTCTTCCAGTTTGTTATTGGCATGAGATTAAAGACTTATTATTTTTACATGGTTGTATCAGTGGAAAATACAATATCTGTCTTGAACATAGCCTGCGTAGCGGTTATTGGGGGGAAGGGGGTTATATTTTAAATAGTTTAATATTTTAAATTTATATTTTAATAAATAGTATATATTGTTCGCAATGCTTATAGCAACTAACGAGTATTGACTAAATATTTAAGAACTCATATGAAGAGCAAACTTAGTTTCTAATAGACAAATAGGACAAACTGAAAAGCTAAAACGAAACAGCATAACGAGAATTGGCTCTCGACGGCGACCTGTATAAATATCGGATGATTAACGATTCGATTCCCGCATCTCTTCGACTGTTTGATCATCCTAGAACCAAAATGATGCCGCCTATAAACAGTCAGCCTTTGAAAGTATTAGCAAATTATTTTTAATATTATCGTTTATATAGAATACATTGAGGCGGCTAAGAGACAAACTGTCTTCGTGGTAAACAACAAACATTGAAAACGGAAGCAGTTCTTAATTAACCAATTGAATATCGCGTATTAACTAAATTTTCAAGCCGACCAATCATGGTCTACTATTTAAATTCCTTGTAGTAGAACACGCGCGATTAACGGCGCTGGTTCATAGTCTGTGTTTTTCAAATTTCACAGACTATGACGTAGGCTAGTTCTGATGAGCGAATAGTCAACGGAGGCGAAGCCTGAGTTGACTATTCGCTCATAAACAATGAGGACGAGTTGGAACGCACTGAAACTGGAGGGGGACTATGCATAGTATATATTTCATTTATTTGTGTTCCCCTGAAAGCTCGTTCCCCCACCCCCCCCACCCCCCACACACACACACACGCACACACACACACTTAAATTTGCTTCGCCCCTGTTTATATGAATTCCAACTTTATTTTTCCATTGATAGGACTAACGTTGAAACAGTGATGGTACGTTATACGGTGCTTGAAGGAAGATCCAAGGCAGTAAGGACCGGTCGACAAACCTGCACATCAACCTGTAGATGGAATCCTTGGGGAGTTTGTATCGGTCGTAGGAGAACCTGCAGGTAGGTTAAACCGTAGGGAGCCACCTTAAATTGGAGCCTTGCTCAGTTGTGGTGTATCTTACCACATATTAATTTATATTTGTCGTCGTCGTTGTTGTCGTTGTTGTCGTTGTTGTTGTTGTCGTTGTTGTTGTTGTTGTTGTTCTTTATTTAGATATTATTTATTGTAAATTATTGCGGTTAAAGTTTTATAAATAAATAAAAAATAAATAAAACTTCTGCTTACGTGTACTGAAACTACGTTATTTTCTCAGAACCGTGTACAGAACTAGATATATAACTGTGTATATAACTGTATGGAAACAAAGACCAACATACAAATGCAAGACTGGATGGAAGCCAAATGGACATCACTGTACAACACGTAAGGCAACGTATTGCAAGAATTGTACACTGATGTAGTGAATGTGGGAGTTTCTTCACTTCATCAGTGTATATATCATATATATATTTATACAATCATACGCATTTTCATTGGTTCTTGCCCATGATCTATCAAAGGGCAGATACATGGATGGCGTCAAATCGCGTCAGCAGCTGTGTTTTTCTTTTTTCGTGCCCCAACAACTTTGATAAACCTTTGGGGTTGTTTTTGATTGTATAAAACAAAAGATTCCATTTTTTGTTGTCTGTTTAGTTATAGATATACAGAGGACGTCAGAACGTAGTAAGAACATCAGTGACCCACTCGACTCCCTCTTGTGGTATGCTGCAGCATGACCCAATATTGACCAGCACAAATAGAAATTACGTTCGTTCTTTTTCAGGCTCCAGACGTATTTTGAAAGTTCAGTTTCGTTTTCGTATTTATCGTCCCGGAAAGATTTTTGATGATTGCTGTAGCGTTGTTTAAATTCATTTGCGGTCATTCCAATGTATTCTTTAGATTGTGCGTTGTCGGTGGTTGTTATTACGGCTTTATAGATTACGTTCGTTGTTAAACAGTTTCCTGGAAGTGGACATTCGTTTTTGTTCCTACAGTTGCAATTAGAACCTCTGGTCGGAATTGGCTGTTTCTTCTGTTTGGAGAGGATGCGCGCGTTGTGCTTTGATATTGCAGATTTCATGTTCGGCATGCAGCTGTAGCTGACCTTTACGGTGTTTCGGTTGAATATTCTGCGCAATTTTCTCGAAACAGGAAAATGCTTGTCCAGAAGGTTAAGAAAAGTGCGGCCTACGTTTGTCTTCACGTTTCTACTGAATGGGGGGTTGAACCAGATTATGTTTCTTTGCCGTTTTCTTTGGTTTGATGATTGCGTTGGATGATCGTTGGCGAAGTATTGGAGGTTTGGTTGGTATTTGCTTCGTTTAAGTGCTTCTTCGTAGATTGGCGCAGCTGACTGAAAAGATGATTGGTCGTAGGAAAGTTGGGAGATTCACTTGTTGATCATCGATGGAATTTTCTTTATAATCGTTGGTGGGTGGTTAGAATGGCTGTGGACATAAAGTGGCTCGTTGTTGGGTTTTCGGTAGGGGTGGAATTTTCCATCGTTCAGGTTGAGGGTGATGTCGAGGAAGTTAGTGGTCTTTTGATTGGTTTGAGCTATAATTTTGAGCCCGATTTCTTCAAATATTTTTGTAAGGTCTTTTCTTGCTCGGTCAGCACGTCTGCCAGTCGCATTCTTTAATAAGGCTAGGCCATCGTCTCTGTACAGTCCTACGTTTTCCCTTCCGAATCTTTTGGTTAGAGAATCCAGAATAGCGCCAATCTACGAAGAAGCACTTAAACGAAGCAAATACCAACCAAACCTCCAATACCTCGCCAACGATCATCCAACGCAATCATCAAACCAAAGAAAACGGCAAAGAAACATAATCTGGTTCAACCCCCCATTCAGTAGAAACGTGAAGACAAACGTAGGCCGCACTTTTCTTAACCTTCTGGACAAGCATTTTCCTGTTTCGAGAAAATTGCGCAGAATATTCAACCGAAACACCGTAAAGGTCAGCTACAGCTGCATGCCGAACATGAAATCTGCAATATCAAAGCACAACGCGCGCATCCTCTCCAAACAGAAGAAACAGCCAATTCCGACCAGAGGTTCTAATTGCAACTGTAGGAACAAAAACGAATGTCCACTTCCAGGAAACTGTTTAACAACGAACGTAATCTATAAAGCCGTAATAACAACCACCGACAACGCACAATCTAAAGAATACATTGGAATGACCGCAAATGAATTTAAACAACGCTACAGCAATCATCAAAAATCTTTCCGGGACGATAAATACGAAAACGAAACTGAACTTTCAAAATACGTCTGGAGCCTGAAAAAGAACGAACGTAATTTCTATTTGTGCTGGTCAATATTGGGTCATGCTGCAGCATACCAAAGTGGGGCAATACAATGCAACCTTTGTCTCGAAGAAAAGCTTCACTTAGCCGACACTTGGCCGACAAAGAAATTATTTTAAACAAAAGAGCCGAGATAGTGTCAAAATGCCGCCACGAAAATAAATTTTATGCGAACAGCCAAAACCGCGGGAAGAAGAAAGGGACACGTCATCAACATTCTCTACCATGACGTTCATACTGTATATAAGGAATATTCGAATCGTGATCTAACTAGTTGCCTGATGATCGTGTAAAGCGTGAAACTCCGAGTAGCGACAATAAAGTTTTTAAGTTTACTACATACCTGCTCTACTGTTTACAGTATTGAGCACTCTTTTATCCTTAGCCAACATTCTATCCGAAAATTTGTCTTGGTATATATATATATATATATATATATATGTAGGTAATATTTGGCATTTCACTCGATCAAACTACATGTTGAAAGGATTTATGGTGAAGGAAAATTTCGAGTGTTGTAATTAAAATGTATGTATTCCAATACTCGAAATTTTCCTTATATATATGTATGTGTGTATATGTATGTATGTATGTATGTATGTATATACTAATGATGCCTCATTAGTAATTGTATATGTGATACATAATCGTCCTGATTTACATAAACTTTTCGTTCGATTTTCTCAGCCAAAATCATTTAATATCTTCATGTATTCGTATTTCGTATCATATCGCTTGTATATCCGATACAACACGGCCGCGATGGCCGCCAACACACGTGTTGCAAATAGCTAAATTTTTAAAGTTTTGGACGATCTTCAACTATGAAAACCTGTCGAATTTTCGCTACGGCATTCATGCACTGTGTTACTTATAAGAACTAACAAACGTAAGTAAAATTTAATTATTCGTTATCAATCTCTATGAGGTTATTATTTAAGAAATAGAAAACATTTTCCGTGTTTCCATAGAGTTTTAGCAGAAACTGACCATGGACCATTACAAATTCTGCATTCTGATTGGCTACTCAACCGTTGTCTATTCGTGATAGACCATGATGGCGGAACGCGCTCAAAACAATGGCAGAAAACTCTCGTTTTGGGGAGGTTTCAAATGCGTTTTTGGATAATTTTTTGGAGAATGCATGATTTGTAATAGTCCACTAATTTGTTTCTACTAAAACAATTTGACAACTCGTCCTCATTGTCTATGAGAGAATAGTCAACTCAGGCATCGCCTTCGTTGACTATTCACTCATAGACAACTCGGACTCGTTGTCTAATTGTTAAATAGAAACACGAGTGAAGTTTGGGAGAACGAGAAATGGCAGTGGAAACACGAGCCCGAAGGTCGAGTGTTTCCATGCTATTTAATTGAGTTCTCCCAAACTTTCACGAGTGTTTCTATGACGTAGGGAACAGGGAAAGATGTTTTCTATTTCTTTTATAAAATAACACTGAGGAAATAAGTAATAAGACTCTTTTATTAAAATGATGAAAATATACATTCTCCTTACTCACGCTAGACAGCGTCGCCGGCTGCTCAAATGAACATAAACGCTCTTAACTGTAAAGAAAAGCATCCAATCTTCTCGTTTTTCTATCACAGAACATATTTATCGACACTTTAGCTGTTTGTGAGCAAAGGTTCGTCTTACACTCCATTTTATAAAAATGGCTGGAAAAATCCATGTTTTCCATCGAGTTATAGAAACACGGCTTTCAGCCAATCAGCGCGTGCCTTTTTAGTTTGTTATTTTATAATAAGATTTGTTGATATGTAAATGATTCTCGCTTTTACGTCAAAATGATGACTTATTGAAGAAGTCTGTATATCTTTGTGTGTGCTTTTGTTTACTTACTTTATAATGAATAACAAATAATGATAAGTTTTCTTCTTGTTCCAGCAATCTGTGTTGGGAGTTGCAAGAATGGTATTTGTGTTGCACCGAATGTTTGTAATTGTGCAAAAGGATGGAGAGGCTCACGTTGCCGCATAGGTAAGAGAAACCATGAGGCATTGCAGAATCCATGACAAAAACCCCACATGACAAAAAACTCGCCGACAAAATCCCCACAGACAAAAACGATATGTTTTCTCAAAAAGATGTTTTCAAACATATTAGTTAAAGTAGCTTGGTGCGCTGTCATTGATTATTTTATACATCATTACAGCTAGTAGTTTCGATCTTCTTATTTCTAAATTATCCCACATAAGCTCATCCAGCAACTCGGTGGATTATCTGTTATAACTTGAAAAGGTAACTACTCTAGCTATGTGTAGTGCTTCAATTGTATTTCAGAATCATCCTCAAGGTAAGATGAAAATTTATCGACATAATTATGAGCGTGAAGTTGTCGTGAAAATACTTCGTACACTTAAATGGATAAAATTAGCAAACTGACACTGTTCCCAGTTGACGTGCTATATAGCTCAACTGGTAAAGCAGCGAACCGGAATCCCGAAGGTTGTAAATATGGGCAGCAAATACTCTGATGATTGCACCTTCGGAATATAAAATTTCAACGACTTTCACTTAGTGAGATTGAAATATGACGTTTAATAACTTGGTGAGCGTGAAATAACGCAGTCAAACGACGCGCGAAGCCAGGGTAGTAAATGCTGTGCGCCGTAGTGCCGTAGCCGCTGCCGTAGCTCCGGCATTTTTTGTGCCGCTTCGGCTGGAAAATTAGAATGACAAAAAATATGACAATTTCGACGAAGCTTTGTTCACAAATAATGGCAACACTGAAAGTTAATTTTAACTTTGCCGTCTCTGTTAATTTGGCTGTTTGCGGTAGCTGAAATGGTTTGACTCAACAGACAAGAAACTCAGGAATTATTGGATTATTGGTATCGCCACAAAAACGAATGGCCTATAGTGCTTTGACGCGCGTCTAGCTCTCTCGTATCTTTCTTGTCCACCGTCCTCTGTCACTTCTTAGCGATCTTTTCGTTGACGGGGAACATCGTCTCAAAGAAGCGTTGCGTACTCCTTCCAGGCAACATCAGTCGCTTATCTTTCATTAAATTTAATTATAAGAAGTTTCAAAAACTCTTGGCAATTTACACTTGTATTTCGTTATTTGTATTTTGTAGTAGCATAACATATTCGGTTCTATAGTCGCTTGACAGTTTTACGGCTTCCACCGGGAGAAGACCCCGGGGACAAATTTGCGGCGAATAATATCCGGTTGGACGTTACCCCAGAAAGCCGGAGCCGGATATCAGAGCTGTAATGCGGCCGGAGCCGGAGTTTGATCCGATTGCCTACAATCGTGGTCAAAACCATTGGGTCGATAGGTAAAAATACAGAGAATTTTCTAATCCCCCCACCCCCTCTCACTGTTGCGATATTACGACTATTTATATGCATATCGGTTGCTAAATGTTGCATCAGACACTATTGAGACAAGCAAAGTGAAAAGGTGATAAACTGCCAAGAACTGAGTGACGAGATACTGACAATGGCTTAGGGGGTGTTTGCATGAAGGCGGGCTAGCCCTCTTGGTAGGGCTGGCCCTAGTAAAAGGGATGAATTTCACCTCGCGTTTACATGGGAATATTCTAGCCCTTCGAGGAGGGGATGACTTGTTTACCGAGTTGACAATATGGATTTTCCCACGTACGGGAATTAAGCTTTGCAACTGTGGCACTGACAACTGACAACGGTGATCGAAGAAGTGTGAAAGAGAATCCCGATTCACGTGCAAAGGATTTTATATGGGCTGTGCAAAGGATTGTGGTTGATAACGCAAAGGATTGTGGTTGAAAATCGAGTCAAGATTTTTTGCGCCTTGAATTATGAATCGCTGCTGCGCTCGCTACGCTCACTGCGCAGCAATGAACAAACAGAACTTGTGAAATAAAGAGTTGTCTTAAAATATACGGGCGAAGACCAACTTTGTCGCGTGTACGGAGCTTTGACTTACCAGTCCTCCAGCCCTCTTGAGTGCGTTTAGATGGAAAACCCTCGTAGGCGAGATCCCGGGTTGTCAATAGCGAGATCTCACCTAGGAGGGCTGGCCCTCCCTCCTCTTATATAAACGAAAACATATTTTACATATGGTTTCACTGAGAGGCGGGATCTCGGTAAAGAGAGCTAGCCCTCCTCCATATAAACACCCCTTCAGATGGCGATGTCATCCCAAATCTTTTTGGCCATGATGGTAGCTATTACTTAATCAAATGTATAGTATAATTACAAAATTACACAAGAAAATTATAACCAATGTAGTATGAACTGAGAGAAATGAGAAAAAAATTTCTTACTTCCAGATATCAACGAATGTCATACCAGTGGAAACGATTGTGGCTATAAACCAGGCTGTCGAAATACTCACGGAAGCTACAGGTGCACTTGTCGAGTAGGGTACCACCTAGTACAAGATCAAAAAACATGTAGAGGTGATTACAAAATATTTGATACTTTGATGTTTAATAATAATAATAATAATAATAATAATAATAATAAAGACGTATTAGGAGCGTTATACGATAGTCTCAATGCTCTCTTACAACAATATATTCCTAATGTTACTTATAAAACTAATTACAGTTTCGTTATAAGATAAAGCCAACTACATATATTACCACTATGAACAAAAAACTATTAATTTAAAAAAAGAAACGTCTTAAGCTGCTGACTTAAAATTACTTAAAATATCAATGCTTCTAATTTCCTGTGGTAATGAATTCCACAGTTTTGGTGCGGCAACTGAGAATGATCTGGCTCCATGAGTCACCGTTTTAGATTTTGGCTCAAGTAGCAGATTTCGGTTTGATGATCTTAAAGTACGAATAGGTTTATAATAACAAATTTATATATCATAATGTGGACGGAGTGTAATTTAATTTTATATTTTAATTTTTAATCGATTAATTGGTGTTATTTAAATTCTATCATTTTTTATATTAAAGTCTTTCTCAAGATTGTATTAAAGTCTTTCTCAATTAGTCACCAACAATAGTGACTTTCTCAAGACTACAACAACCTGGACGATCAACTTCACTCATCTAACTTTTTTATTGTTAGCTTGTCAACTAGCTATCTTTCAGACTGTTTATGTTATGGTAAAATGTGTTTTCCTTTCGCAAAACGGCTATTTGTATTTATTTTAACTCTTTCCTGTCCGGCTGATAAACATCCAAAATTGAACTACCTCTTTGTTCTATTGATATCTCGGGAAATATATATAACTGTTGCGAAACCTAAACCTATACCCAATAAACCGGCTGTTAACAATGCTTTTGAATTTTCCGAACAAGACACATTATGTTAATATAAATTAGCATTAATTATCATAAATCAGGTTGAAAATCTTCCATTTTTCTAGAAAAGACCATCTTGCACGCCCGCGTAGCATCATGAAAATTCAAAATGCCACCAATCGCAGTTGTTTTTGAAATCAAATCAAATTTGGCGTGTGAGTGGATCTCACTTGCGTTCTCACTTGCGTTACCGTGTGCCGTGTTTTTCGATTGACGATTTCGGGGTCTTCTATGACCCCTTTTGACTGGGCCGGACAGGAAAGAGCTAAAGGGACATGTTCTCCATCCCCAAAACAAGTGCAGCTTAAAGGGACACTCCGGCCCAAATACAAATGTAGTTCATATGAAAGATCTTACTGACTTTAGATTATTTCCAAAGTTTCAGCATTCCTATCAATTTAGTTAAGAAGATGTGGCTAGTTGAAGTTGGAGAGTTTGTCCAATTTCGACGCCATTTTGTTTCTCAAATATGACGTCACTGAGTGACGTGATCTCTTATTATGCCTAAGAAGCTCCTCTACTTTCCTGCATGATGAACTAAATAGTTTATTTCAACTAATTTTCGTCCAAAGACCATTCACAATAACTATCACTATGTGATCGCCATCAAAACAACTCCACTAACGATAAAGAATCACTAAATGACGTCATATTTTCAAAACCAATATGGCGTCAAAATCCACAAATTTTCAACTTCAACTAGCAATATCTTCTCAACTAAATTGATAGGAATGCTGAAACTTTGGAAATAAACTAAAGTCAGTAAGATCTTTCATATGAACTGCATTTGTATTTGGGCCGGAGTGTCCCTTTAAATGAAAGTTCTTTGTCGCCTTACGTGAGAATGTGAATTAATTTTCCTCCAATGTTTTTAGTTTGAGAGAAATTTGGCTTTGTTTATCGTATTTTGATAAATTGAAGGAGGCTATTTTTGTTCTGATTGCGGGCGAATGCGGTCGCTCCCATTATTTTTTTGACGTCATTGAGTAACAGAAACACTATACAAAGAAACCCTTCACAATAGCATGGCAATAGCGTGGTTTTAGTCTATTCTGCAGGATTTCTATTCACGCTATTGTGAAAGATTGCTTTGCATAGTAACCTGTATTGCAACTACTGTATCTCAATTTAACTCTGTTCCCAACAGTTCCCAGCTGTTCCCAACAGTTCCCAGCTGTTCCCAACAGTTCCCAGTTGTTCCCAACAGTTCCCAGCTGTTCCCAACAGTTCCCAGCTGTTCCCAACAGGCTTGCTTTCTGCAGTGGTTCTATTCCATTCATAACGTTCTCTCAAGGTTGTTCCTTAGGTTTTTCGTTACTAAACCAAAAGCACCAATAACAATAGACGACTTTCACGATCATGCGCAGTAGCAACAAATATTCAAATTTTCATCGTAGGTAAAAACAACTGTTTCAGCTGGAAAGAGCATATTGAAAATAGTAGAAGTGCAAAGTTTGAAAGGAATTGTGTAAAAAAGGAAGAAGTTACACAAGCAGAAAGTTGGCCATTTCAAAAGGGATTTATTAGTGATTTAATAAGGATTTTGGCTTGGCGGGCGGGCGTTGCACGCCAAGCCAAAATCCCTATTAAATCCATAGTGAAGAGCAAAACTTCCAAAGTGTGTAGCTTTCGCACTATTTGCCCGATTAGTTTCAAACTTTGCACTTTTACTATTTTTAATATGATCTTTCTAGCTAAAACAGTTGTTTTTACCTCGTATGAAAATTTGAAATAAAATTGCTACTGCGCATGACCCTGAAACTCGTCTATTGGCACTATATCATCACTTACTTTATTTCATCCTTCCAGCTTTTCAGTATCTCATATTTAAAGTGCCACTACGATCACATTTTTACCTATCGATATGTTTACGTATTTATAAAGCAGAGTTTCTAAATATTACTCGGTCGAAACCGTTTTGCGATTCGACGATGGCAAGTATTATTTTTCTTACTCCGAATCTGGAGTTGTTATGTCCGCCATTAATCGTTCATGTTCTTGACCAGCGTAACGAAGTGACGTCAAATTCTCAACGCGAAGACTCCACGTGGCTAATTCTTCAAGTAAATCAAGGTCGTTTTTTCAAATTCTTGGTCTGAAAGGCTGAACATTTCATCTACTACTCGAAGAAAACAATATAACAAATAACCTCGACCGAAATTCAGGCGTAGCATTGAGAATCTGACGTCACAAACAATATTACCTTTTGAAATTGCGGGCTCACTCATGGAACACGTTTTTAGTAATGGTGGCCTAAATAATAGTGATTTCAGAGCTCAAAATACTTACTTCAAAATACCATTTTTTAGTTTATTTTTATATCGATGATCACTTTCGATCCTGAAATACTATTCTATGCTAAAGAAAATCTAAAAGATGGCGGTGAATTATCATCATAGTGCCACTTTAAGATTATTATGATTATGATTATTATTACTAAACTACTGAGTACTGACTATGTATTTGTGCAGTATTACAAGCATTTTGCATTTATATTTTAGATAACGACGAGTGCTCACATGGTAACTACACTTGTGGAAACAATACACATTGTGTTAACATTCCAGGCAATTATTCTTGTCCTTGCGACATTGGTTTTTCTCCCGTTTTAAACCAGACAAACGTATGCAAAGGTAACTAAATGTGTTGGTCTCCACAAGGACTTAAGGAAGTGAGTTGGTCGGCCGTAGCCGGAGGCGATCCATAAGCTCCCCTAGCCGCTACCCAAAGGTAGGGGTGGGTGCCACTCCTATCCCTGGAATTAACCACTTATCCCAGCCGGAGTTGGTCCCAATTTTATTTAAGGCTCTTGGTGAAAGCCCGACCTGCAATTAGTACTGTGATTAGATTATGGAAACACTAAGTTTCAGTCTCTCGGGACTGATATCTGAACAAGGTACATCAGAGATATCTCGTAATTTTTACAATTGCGATTTTCCCATAGTGGTAACTCATCCAGTTAGTGTATCAGAGATACGGTGCTTGACTTTTGGAATGGCAAGCGGCGTTCACTGACCACTATACTACAGGCTCGGTTCATGGACAAGGACTTAAGGGATCTTAACGGGGCTACTGGATGAAAAATTGTACAACACCAAATAAGTACACTCACTCACACTCAAACTCAAATTCAAAGCACTCTTTAAATTTAAACACTTTAAAGGGATACTCCAGCTAAAATACAAATGAAGTTCATGTGAAAGATCTTACTGACTTTAGTTTATTTCCAAAGTTTCAGCATTCCTATCAATTTAGTCAAGAAGATATGGCTAGTTGAAGTTGGAGAATTTGAGGATTTTGACGGCAAATTTGTTTTGAAAATATGACGTTGAGTGCTTCTTTATCGGTAGTGGAGTTGTTTTGATGGCGATCACATAGTGATAGCTGTTGCGAGTGCCTTTTGGATGAAAATTGGTCGAAATAAACTATTTAGTTCCTCATGCGGGAAAGTAGAGGAGCTTCTCACGTATAATACGAGATAGAAGCACTCAGTGATGTGATATTTGAGAAACAAATATGACGTCGAAATTGGACAAATTCTCCAACTTCTTGATATCTTCATAACTTAATTGATTTGAATGCCGAAACTTTGGAAATACATGTTACCAATGTAGACTGTCTACATTAACTATAGGTGGAGACTGGATTGTTTATGTATAACCTTTTCTTTAGACATCAACGAATGCGATCCACGTAGCGGTATTTTTCACGGGTGTCAAGGAACATGTGTCAATTTTATTGGTGGTTACAATTGTACATGTCCAAAAGGACACTATTTGGCTTCCAATGGCAAAGATTGCACAGGTAAACGCTTGACTTCGAATACTATACGGTTAAAAAAGGTTAAAGGAATGAAGGTCAAAAGCAGTGTGCCTCTTAAGAAATATGATACAAATCTTAAAGAAAACAGACTTTCAAATAACAAGAATAATTATTAGATCTGGCTTAAAAAGATTTTTGAACGTAACTTTAACAGTTACTGTCCATGACCCAACGTTTCGACACTCCGATCTAGTATCTTCATCAGGCGTGATCGTGGTACGGTTAGGATCCTTATTTATACCCTCGTAGAACCGATGATGAAGACACTAGATTGGAGTGTCGAAACGTTGGGTCATGGACAGTACCTTTTAAAGTTACGTACGTTCAAAAACATTTTAAGCCTGTAAATATTTTTAGTAGCGTCAAACTATGTCTGATTTATCACTCCTGGGTTGCGTTGGGAGATTATTTATTGACTTACAAGAATAATTAGATGTGTGAAGTTGATCGTCCAGGTTGTTGTAGTCTTGAGAAAGACTATTGTTGGTGCATGACTGATGTTTCGACGGCCTCAGCGGCAGTCATCTTCAGAGTCAAGTAAAGCGTGTTAGTTAAAGTGCACCTGACATCAAACATTTTTATTGTCTTATTTGGAAGAACTTTTAAAATGATAAAGTAACTTATTTTGAAGATTTTCGTTTCTTCGCTTTCTTTTTTAGATATATCAGTTTGTTTGATATGCAAATGTCCGGAATTTACGTCACACATGCATAATGACTTATTGGAGAAATGTGTGTATCTCTTTCATTCTCGAACGAAATCCTTTAAAATCGAGAAGTTTGGTGTTGTGGGAGAAACCGCACACACGTGTTATTCACACTTTAGTGTTTTTATTTGATGAAACATTCTCTGATAAGTCATTATGCATGTGTGACGTAAATTCCGTACATTTGCATATCAAACAAACTGATATATCTAAAAAAGAAAGCGAATAAACGAAAATCGTCAAAAGGAGTTACTTTATCATTTTAAAAGTTCTTCCAAATAAGACAATAAAACATTTTGATGTCAGGTGCACTTTAAGCACAGGTATATTTAAATATTATGATAAGCATATTCTGAACTCTTCTATATTGTATAGATTTGTTGTCGTAAAGAAAAAAGCGCGCAGTATTTAATTATTTTCCAATCTAGATCATGATGAATGCGCTGATAACATCCATGGCTGCCAACAAGGATGTAACAATTACCCAGGAGGATACAACTGCACATGTCATTTGGGATATCAATTGAACACAACAGATTACAAATCCTGTAATGGTAAGAACTACTAGTAATAATAATACTAATAATACTAGGAGTTCTTATCAGAAGTGAAACGCTGCCTCGGAACATACACAGGAGCAGTGGGTATATTAGAAGGGTATTCCCTATAGTTTGTTTGATTTGAATGTGGCAAAAGTGTCGCTTGAATAGAAAATTTATAACTTCGCGAGGCTTGCTCGTTTCGAGTAAATATTGTGGTTTAGATTGTTATCGAGTGGGACACGGCAACAAACGACAGCGTCTTAATTCAAGGAGACATAACCTCGATGTTTTTGACAACGGTGACCGCATGATTTCCGTATGTTATTTTAATATTAGAAGTGTATTCCCCTTCGTTTGTTCGATTTGAAATATGACCGCACGACCGCCAGATAACTCGTCCAATTCAGCAAATATTACTAACTTGAAGTTCGATTGGCAAAAGTGTCGCCTGAATGGAAAATTTATAACTTCCCGAGGCTTGCTCTTTCGAGTAAATGTTGTTCGAATTTGATGTATGGCGTTGAAATGGTCACATTCAATTCAATCACAGCAATAATAATAAATATAGACATTATTATATAAGCATGCAACAAAGTCTCAATGCGTTTTACAATCAAATAAATTAAATACAATAGTTAAAATAATAGAGGATACCAATACTAAATTATTTATAATAATAATAATAATAAAGACGTATTAGGAGCATTATACAATAGTCTCAATGCTCTTACAACAATATATTCTTAAAGTTACTTATAAAACTAATTACAGTTTCATTATCAGATAAAGCCTACTATACATATATTACCACTATGAACAAAAAACTATTAATTTAAAAAAAGAAAAGTCTTAAGTGCTGACTTAAAACTACTTAAAATATCAATGCTTCTAATTTCCTGTGGTAATGAATCCACAGTTAATTTTGGTGAGTCACCGTTTTGAATTTTGGCTCAAGTAGCAGATTTCGGTTAGATGATCTTAAAGTACGAGTAGGTTTATATTTAGTTAGTAAATCAGTAATATAAATAGGTGCCTGGCCATGTAAAGTTTGAAAGTAATTATCAGTATCTTAAAAACAATCCTTGATCTCACTGGGGTCTCTTGTTCTCTTTCTTGCTTGCCTGTTTCCTAACGTTTTCACCCGACTACGTGCTTCTTTTTTTTTCACAAGATGTGAACGAATGTGCCGAGCATATTGCTGGATGTTATCAAACTTGCATAAACCAGATTGGCAGTTACCAGTGCTCCTGTAACTCAGGATATTACCTTGGGAGTGATCGAAAATCTTGCAAAGGTAACCACAGAAGATGAAATTAACATTTACTTACGACATTTTTCCATAGTTAGCGATTTAATTTGGGCATGTTGAAATTCACAACAGGCTGTGTTTATTATCGTCCAGTAATGTTTTGTTTTCTTTAATTCGTTTTGATTTTGTAGATATTGACGAATGCTCCAACGGAACTCACAACTGCGAACATATTTGTTTAAATTTGAAGGGAAGTTATAAATGTGCATGCAGAAAAGGATTCGACTTGTCACAAAATGGAAGAAGTTGCATAGGTAATGTGTGTATTCGAGGACAAAAAGAAATGTATATGTCTTACAAAAAGAAAACTGCATGGTAAAATATTTTTGGAAAATCCTATTGTATGAACCCTTTAGGTATGAACCCTTTAGGTATGCGGGTGTTCTATCACATGATCACCTCAGGGTAATGTCGTCTCTACCTTGCATAGACTACCTGGCTCGCCGGAAAGTGGGGGATGGTTTCAAGTACGGCGGGGACCTTGTGTGATCCGGGCCCATCAGGTACCCTGAAATTATGTATAATGAACTTGGTGCCCACTGCTTTGTGTGTGTCCCTGTAAGGACAAAGGCTAGCATTGGTAGGTGCGAAAGGCCGGTGGGTAACAGCATCCGGCATCTCCCGCAGCGGACCTGTTGCTGGACGTATTGCGGGTTTTGCCACTCCTCTGGAGAACATCAGGAATGTCGATAGGGGGTCCATGGTGCATAGACATCTAAGACCCTCCATATGCAAATACACTGCCCAGCATTTTATGCATATGGTTAATGCAAGATCCATTGTCTTTCGAGACAGACGTGCCTATACAGCATTTTCAGTTTTTAGTTTTTTAAACAGAGGACGAAAAACCAGTTAATAAGTTCTTTTACAGTTTTTGAATTGGGTCATTCGTTTCCAAGATATTTCTCTTTTTGTGATATGCTAAGGTAGATGATGACGTGATTTAAGGTTACAGAATACCCTAGAATGGTAATTTTTTTGAAAATGGTGTTTTGATATGTTTGTAAAGGTTACCATTAGATCAATCAGCTACAAAAATTTGAATTGAAAATATTGAAAATTGAGTGAGTTATCGTGTTAAAACGGTTTACGGTTATTATCCGTGGCGGGAAAGTCAACTATTAATTAACAGGATGAATGACAGCTAACTTGTATCAAATTACATCGAAAGAAATTGGAAAAATAAACACAACTTCAAGTCGTCTCTCTAGCTCTATGTCTGACAGTAAACGGAATAAAAATCCATTCTGTGGTAGTTGTAAAAACGGGCCAAACGCAAGAAAGCTGACAAAGACGTCTTTTTGGATGAAAAAAAAGGAAAATTTATCTGCCAGCGACAAGGGTTCATACTTTGAACAAGAGACACAATGGCCAGACATGATTGCGAACAGCGATAAACGTTCCGAAAGGTCTTCTAGAAGCGAGCAGAAACTGAAGACAAGTATGGAAAGTTTCCAGAAGCGAAAAGCGGCATTACTGGGGTCAGAATCACAATCTGAATCAGATGATTTTGATTCGGATTTTAACTCAAGTGAAAATGAGGATGACAGTTCTGCTTGTTACCAACCACCCGTTGGGAATTATATTGTTAGTCCAGTGTTTGGAGCAGTGCATGTGTAAGGAGTGCCAGCTTCCACTAAAAATACTTGAAAAAATGAATTCGAGACATGGTTCAGGAGCGAAATGGATTTTCTCTTGCTCAAGTAAGACATGTATTTCGCACCAAACATGTTTTCCTGAACCGATTTCGAAAAGAACAGGCCAGAAATATGACGTGAATACACCTCTGTTGTTGCTTTCAGAGCAATAGAAAAAGGCAAAGCCGCAGCAGAAAAATGTCTTAGCATGAGGGATATTTCTTCTCCCGTTTACACTTGGAGTAAACATACCAAAAACATAGAAATGAAATCTATTGCTTGGCATTGCGCTTTTTTTCTTTAGCCGTCCGAGTACTTTTCGCGCCCTTTCTTTTTGCAAGCATCTTGGAACTTTGTAGACAAGAGCTATTTCAGTGTACTAGTATATAGTCTTTGTTTTGCAATTGCAACTCACCACAAAACAAACAATCAATATCGTTGTTGTTCTTATTGGTGGAAAGTAATTCAATTATTAGAGGGGGCGGAGAATTTGCAATAGCTGTTAAAACTGCGCCAAACTTTCACGGCTTATTTATTACCACATCAATTTTGATTCACATAGGGGTACTAAAAGGTGTAACCCGATCGCGCGTTTTAACCGATTGCCACCAAACTTGCACAGGATGTCAGCGAACAGCTGAGCTACAAAAGTGTGTCGGCGTTTTTTTTTAATGTAAAAACTAACTGAGTTACGGGCCTTCATTCATCAATTGCTTCTTCCACAACATAGGTCGAGGAATAAAATATCCTAGCTGCTAAACCCCTCCAGTAATAAAAAAAACCCGACACACTTTTTTAGAACAAACATCGAGAAGTGTAAATATGGTAAATTGAGAGCTTTTTGGTAAAACCAAAGACCAGGTTAAACCGTGGCGCGAAGGTCATATGATTTTAAATTGATGAATATATCTGGAAAATATTGTATTTTTTATTTTTTTCACAATTTGAGAGTGTTCTTCGCATACTTAACGATATTTGGTGCAAATTTGAGACAAATCGGAGACAAATTGCGCGGGCGGTAACAAATTTCGTGAATGGGCTTGCTAGGGTGTTCTGTAACCTTAAGGTGGTGTTGTACAAAAATAATAAGTTTCTTTAATGTTTGTATTTTCAAACATATTTTGGATGGAAATGATAGGATATCATATGCTGATACTAAATGAGTCAATTTCATACGTTCTGTTACCATGGTAACCTAGAAAGGACCCCCAACAAAGCAATAAAGGGCGCTTGTTCGGGGCAGAATAGCAAGAAAAGTAAAGACTAGAAAAATATAAAATTAGGTTTAATGTAAAGCTAATAGATATATCCAACATGTAAACCTCAAAAAATTATAAATTTATCTCAAAAATTTAATTTGTTTGTAACAATGCCAAAATTCGGATAAACACAGTCGAGAAAAAGGAATTTTCTAAAACATATATTTACCATGTATTCAATTTTTGAGGTTTAAGTTTGAGATCTATTCACAATGATCAAATTCTGAAAATTTGATGTCTATAGGACTAATATTGAATGTAACATAGCGTCCCATGTCTATATTGTTTCCATGCCTTTGTATTGTCTATTGTATTGTCTATTGTATTCTATTGTATTCCGCTCTATTGTTTTCATTGTTTTCCATTGTTTCGCCTCATTATCTTTATTTATATTTATACCCTTTTCACTGCACGATTACAAAATTTAACATCAGGAAACAAAAAAGCAATGATTAATAATGTATAATTTGGTAGTTTTGAAAATTTGAATTTTTAGAAAAACTTTGTACAAGCCCCTAACCTCAAAATGTTTTATTGTCTTATTTGGAAGAACTTTTAAAATGATAAAGTAACTTCTTTTGAAGATTTTCACTTCTTCGCTTTCTTTTTGAGATATATCAGTTTGTTTGATATGCAAATATCTGGAATTTCGTCACACATGCACAATGAGTTATCAGAGAATGTTATATATCTTTGCGTTCATGAAATAAAAACACTAAAGTGTGAATAGCACGTGTGTGCGTTTCTCCCACAACACCAAACTTCTTGATTTTAAAGGATTTCGTTCGAGAATGAAAGAGATACACACATTTCTCCAATAAGTCATTATGCATGTGTGACGAAATCCAGACATTTGCATATCAAACAAACTGATATATCTCAAAAAGAAAGCAAAGAAACGAAAATCTTCAAAAGAAGTTACTTTATCATTTTAAAAGTTCTTCCAAACAAGACAATAAAACATTTAAGGGGTTATGGGCACTTTAAGTCAAACAACATTCTGTCAAATCCAAAAGTCCTATATATTTTCAAAAGTATCCACTGAAATTACTTGGAACTTTGCATGTTCACACATACCGCTAAACCAGGTTATATTGTCACCATAGTAACACATTAATTCCCACTCCCAGGCCTCTTAGTTCCGAAAGCAAAATGATTTGTTTTCTCTAATGTGCAGAACATTTTGATATTAGGGAATTTCGGAGAACGTTTTCACAAAATTTATCAATAATACAGGACCCAAGTTTGAAATTGCCAAGAGGCCTGGGAACTAATCTGTTACTATGGTGACAATATAAATGAACATGCAAAGTTCGAAGTAATTTCAGTGGATACCTTTGAAGATATACAGGACTTTTGCATTTGACAGAATGTTGTTTGACTTAAATGACGTCATCATCTACCTCATTAGCATATCACAAAAAGAGAAATATCTTGGAAACGAATGGATCAATTCAAAAACTGTAAAATAACTTACTAACTAGTTTTTCGTCCTCTGTTTGAAAAACTATAAAGTGAAAAGGCTGTATAGGCACTATAACACCACATCAGTCACCATTGCAAGTCCCTTTCTTCTAGTTATCTTCTTTTGAGTATTAGCAGCCTGACTGGCAAACTTGAAGCTTATTAAGATTACTTCTCAATTCAAAATTATCTCTATTTCTTGGAACAGGTCGACCATGCTTACCAATTCTCACTCCAACAAACGGAAAAAAGAATTGTTCTGGTTACACAACAGAGCACGTTTGCCACTTTGCTTGCTTGCAAGGATATGAACTAGCTCATGGTTCACGAAACCGCACATGTGACGCCAATAGAATCTGGACTGGTCTCAAAACAGTGTGTGAAAGTAAGTTATGGCATGTTTTGAATCGCATTAGAACCAAAGTAATGCCAAGTAATCCAACATAATCCCAGTTGAGAGCCTTCTAAGGGACTGTTTATATATGGGAGGCGGAACGGCACAAGTAAAAAGGAAAGGACGTTTTTCATCCCGAGTTTATGAGAATGTTTCCAGGCGGAACAATTGTACCCGGGACGTTTCAGGCTCGAAGAAGACCCGCCAAATTGCTCAACATGGAGGAAGTAATTACATAAAACAAAGTTGAAAACCACAGAATATCAGAGTAATCGATGAAATATGGCCTATTACTACCAGCTGTTGTAGTCTAGTGGTCACCACACATTGTCACACTGGGAGATACAGGTTCAAATCCTAGGTCGGACCACCACTCAGGGTCTTAAAATAATTGAGGAGAATGTGCTGCCTTTGCAACAACACCAGCAAATAGTAAGACTTTCTGGTCTTCTCGGAAAACGACTTTAAATCGTAGGCCCTCGGAATCCCTATCAGTTGGGTTTTCCGTTCACCTAAGAATGATAAACTGAATAGTCGAACGCTTAAAACATGAGCCTCTGGCTCGGATAAATAGGGCAACCTTATCTTGCGTGATCGACTCAAAATAAATCATACTAGCTCAAGAGATTAAAATACAATTTACAATAAGAATATAAGTACAGATTCATCAACATGGTTAAAGATAATCAGAATTGGTCAAAATTTCATCATGTATGATCTCAAAAGAAAAGGTATATAGACATAAAATGTTTAATTATTCATATGGCGTTTCCTCTCGTTAGTGCAGATCATACGAGCGGCCCTATTTTGTAATTGTTCAAATTTATGTCCTAGATCTTTACCTAAGTTACCACAAACCAAAACGATGTCATTATTTTCACGTTTTGCGACACAGTACATATTTACGTGTTTGCTTTCTTTTTCTGACTTCTTCCTTTCTAAAGTTTGGGCTATTTTAATCAGCAGTATGTTTTAGTAATCCATTGTCCATTCATCCATTGTCCATTCATACCTTTTTTTTAGTAATCCATTGTCCCGTCCCCGCAGCACCTAAGCACGGCTTTATATATCACCCTTGCAACACAGAATTTGCTTCGCGATGTCCAGTTGGATGCTCGAATGGCTATTATATACAAGGTGCGGCTGCAATCGCGTGTAACGCACTTGCTGATTGGGAACCAAACAATGCAACAGTATGTAAAGGTATGCCTTAAATTATGTTTTTATTAAACATATAAAACAATATATATTGTATTTCTATATTTGTATTTTATCTATAATATTTTGTAATTATTGATGCACGCGTTCGTATTTTGAACGAGCTTCCCAGCTCTTGTTTAAATAAATTATTGATATTGATTGAAATATTACAAACATTTATTATATGGCTGAGATCGTTTTCAGAACTGTACGCCAAATAACGCATGCTGATTGGTTACTGAGAGGTCCGGAATTTACGATATTGACCTGCAAGCCTATAGGCTATTTCCGGATCGGTAAGTTTTGGCGGGAAAATGTCTGAGTTGATTTGAATGAAAATAATAGAGAGCTAGGTATCTTCATTGAAGATACCGTGCAATAAAATATACTGGAACATCATTATTGCTTTTATTTAAAGTTTTCAATCATCTAAAAGCACGGAAAATTAATGCCTAATTATGTAAAATGAAGCGAAATATACTAGTGATTGAAGAGCTAAAGTAAACGGCAGCTTCTGAAGTTGAAGACGAAAACAGCGTTAAAGGGACACTCCGGCCCAAATACAAATGTAGTTCATATGAAAGATCTTACTGTCTTTAGATTATTTCCAAAGTTTCAGAATTCCTATCAATTTAGTTAAGAAGATGTGGCTAGTTGAAGTTGGAGAGTTTGTCCAATTTCGACGCCATTTTGTTTCTCAAATATGACGTCACTGAGTGACGTGATCTCGTATTATGCCTAAGAAGCTCCTCTACTTTCCTGCATGATGAACTAAATAGTTTATTTCGACTAATTTTCGTCCAAAGACCATTCACAATAACTATCACTATGTGATCGCCATCAAAACAACTCCACTGACGATAAAGAATCACTCAATGACGTCATATTTTCAAAACCAATATGGCGTCAAAATCCACAAATTTTCAACTTCAACTAGCAATATCTTCTTAACTAAATTGATAGGAATGCTAGAAAGGGAATAGAAAGGGAAATTAACCAAAAGCTATATAATAAATACTTTATTAACCTCGTTTGCTCGGTCTATACTGGAAGTATTTGTCTTCAGTATTATCGCACAAACCTCGCTCCTTCGTCGCTCGGTCTGTACGAAAACCTCAGGCAAATACTTTCCCGTACAGACCTCATACTCAAGTTAATAAGTCTTTAGTAATGTAAAATGTAATGTAAAGTTTATTAAACGTCATATAAATTTAGCTATAAGTGAATATTACATCTATAAAGACGCATCAGTTAATTTACAGATACTGCCACAACAGAAGCCAAAAATATATTTCTATAATATAAATTTAAGAATAAGTGACGTCAACTTCAA
>JAYKKM010000076.1:3637500-3640000 GCA_035772405.1 Chrysogorgia sp. JL179-B06 | reverse complement strand
AATGGGACAGCCACCTACTAAAGAACTAAGCGAAATCCCTGAGTTTCCCCAATCACTCTTGTAGTCTTGTCTACCACCTCTCATCCTCGTTTGATATAGAGCTTTAGTAACATTCGTTTCTAATAACAGTGATTTCTCCTTCAAAAAATAGGAGAAATCCAGCAAAAATGTCTCAGTGGAATGACCTACAAACCTCAAGGACTTTTCATCAGCAAAACCTTGGACGAAAACCCGTTTCTTCATTCAGAGTTAAGCAATTTCGTACAACTCGGTGCAGATAAAAAAATATCAGCTTTTCTTGAAACCAAATTTTATCCCAAAGACGTTAATGGTACTGACCAGACTGTGCAACCTACGCACGGCGAACTAAACCATGGAGTAAGCATGGTATTTCCTGGAAATCTTAAATTTGGGGCACTACGGTTCGACAACATGGATATCAAGTTACGGCTGGCGAATCAAGAATGTCTCAACGAACCGTCAATGCTTGACCAGAAGACAGCTGGTGTCGAGTTTGACGCCAACTACCGCAGTGTTTCCCAAAGATCTGGAATATTCGAAACAACCCCTGATTTTCCTTTGAATCTTGGAATTAAAGTCGCCCGGCATGAGAACGGAACTTCTGTGGGATCATTTCAAAGCGTCGCCAAACTACTAGGCTTTCAGAAGCGAGTGAACGTAAGCTTCTCGCGGAATAATTTGACTTTTGATACAAGAGGTAAAGTGCATGGCTTATACGACGCGCAGATCACTTGCACCGCTGGGCTAGCTTCGTGGGAAAGTCAAACATTCGTTGCGGATGGAGAGTTTCAAACGCATTCTGATGATCTCACCCTCTCCGTGACCGAAGCACTAAACAAATACGCAGTTACATCATTCAACAAGGCGAAGAAGCGAGTAGAATCATCCAGACAAACAGAAAAGCATGCAAAGCTTCGCCTCGAAAAAGCGCAATTGTTCATGGAACAAAAACAAGAAGAGATATTGCGTACTCGCAATGTGCGCACCATTGCTCAACGAAATCTAGCAGTCGCTGCAAAACATCTCAACTACCTTGAACGGAAAGCAAGAAACTATTCTAAACTCGTTGATCAATTGAGATCGGAAATCGACGACATTTGCCAGACAAAACAGTGTCGGGCCATTTGTCAAGAGGGTGTGGCTTGCACCACGTGTTACCATGACATCATACAAAAGGTCAAGGGAACGTGCCCGGCTACATGCCACAAAACTCGACAAGAAAGAATTCCACCCTTTCAAGAGGTTGCCATATGTGAAGAAGAAAAATGTGAACGAATTCATTCAAGCTTGGGCTTTTTTAAACAGGTGTTCGGGGAAAAGTGGGGAGGACTGGTGAAGTCGGCTGTATCAATTGTTGCAGTTGGCGTCACCTCTGCAGTATTCTCACCAGCAGTTGGAATAATCGTAGGGGGTGCGATAGACTTCCTAGACACAGGGCGAGCACAAGATTTTTCCTGTGGAGTTTTCAAAACTGCTGTTAGCCACTTCATTGGCCCTGATTTACCGGTCAAAGAAATTGGTTTCAATGAACAAACCTACGAGGCGACGGGCGAAGGAATTCAAGCATACACAACAGGAAAAATCCCTAATTGCGAGACCAGTCAACGTAAAGGATACTGGGATTGCCGCATCATTCGTACAACGTGCTCGAAAGGCAGGTTTGACTACAAGTACCATCATACGCCGTACACTTGCGAAATACCTTGTGAAAAATTTACTGTTGCCGAGACCATCCAAAAAAGTTGCTGCTCGATCATGTCATGCGCGTCGTTCGTTGTCAACCTCACTTGCGTCGCCGAAAATGCACTATGCAAGAAAGTAAGGAGAGAAGTTCTGAACGAACTCGCAAAAACCAAAGTCAACTCCGCATCATTGCTGCAACGCTTAGAGACCGCGAGAGAAAACGTTTCGTACTGGAGAATCAAGGAGCGCAAAGCATTAACGAGTTTAACGTCCGCCTCCAACACACACAATGTAGCACAAGGTGTTGTGTTAGGTCTCCAAAAAGCACACAACATCACGTTGCAAGCAAGAGCCAAAATTTTACAAATTCTTGCAAAGCCACTTAAGTTGCAAGAGCTATTGGACAAGCGTCAACGGAAGGTCGTCCAGGTAGAGGTGATAAAAATCCGGTTTAGAACCGAGGTAAGAGCAAAAGACGAAAATACATTGCTACCGATCCATATCACATTCAAAATGAACGGAAGCACTCAAGAGTTGTCCACAGTTCTCGATTTCAAAAATTTAAATATATCATTAACAAGCATCTCGAAAGAAATCCTGAGCACATATACCGGAGATCTGTCCAGTTCTTCACGAAAAAAACGATCTCTGGAAAGCAATCCCTTCAACACTTCCAGCGACGAAACCTCGGACGACCACGAAGTGTCAACTCTCAAGACATACCACAGATTGTGTTCCAAGCTTTTAAATCACGAACAAGCAATTTACGAAATTGTGGAAACGTTGTACAACTTGT